>JBBPSA010000068.1:0-17678 GCA_038093355.1 Boletus calvinii | reverse complement strand
CGTTTCCATCGCAAATCCAAGAACGTAGGAGACGATGGCAAGGAACATCAAGGACACCCCAACAGTTTGCTGGCGATGACGAGATGAGAGGCATTCTATAGTCTAAGATCATGATAGAGCTTACCGGTTTAAAATAATATATCTCGGCTATATTGTATAAGCAGAAAAAAAGTCTGCAGGGGAGATGAACGTACCCAGGGAACCACCAAATGCAGAGAGGCCGAGGCCGAGGAAGAAGGCACGGAAGGTCCAGGGATTGAGAGAGGGATCATCATCGACAGAGATGATATGCGTTGCGATTTCACGTTCACTGTGGAGAACAATAGCTGAGGCATCATCGGCGGGTGGATTTGATACTGCCTCGGCGTCTTCCTTTGCATAGTATGACTTTTGGTCCTTTTCCGAGGACTTTTCGTCGCTGGTATTGGACACCCTGTTGATCGCAGCGGGAGAGCCATCTGGATAGATATCGGAGCCTTTCGGATTGTCCATGAGTGGAGACGGTAGGTACGGGGTACCGTGAGGTGGTCATTGAAAGGGTTGGGCTAGTTTAAGTATGGCAGGGCCAACACGAGAGGTACCGAGCAATAAGATGCCATAATGACACAGAAACGGTAATTGTGCAAGACACGTACGAATCAAGATAAGAGGATGGCGGAAGCGTGGCGTTGCCATGTTTCGCCAGCAGTAACAGGATTTGGATCATTTAAACCCGAAACAGGTACTCTACCTCGAACGGTTAGACCATACAATACTGCTGCGATCTGATGGTTCCGCTTTATCTGGAGAAACCTCGTGAGCGTGAGGCAGTTGCCCTCGTATGGGCTACATATCACGATGCAACGAATACTTGCCCGCGTGATATCATGCGACTCGGTGGTACAGATATTTTTGGTTCCCTGTCAGGCGAGGACACTTCCAGTAGCTGGTCGATTCCTGGTCGTAGTCCGCCATCCAGGGTTAGATTGAAACTTGTTCTGAAACTGACGGCAAGTGACTCTGGACGTCGGACATGTGCCCCGCGACATGGCATCGCTCGGCCCGAGTACATGCAGCATATTGATAGAGACTTGCTCAATTTGAGTGCTCTGCTCAGCCACCGGCTCGTGCCACGGAAGTAAATCATCCTAATTGGGCTGTCTTGAGCTCTACCCGTCTTCACTACACGTTTTGTGCAACGCGCCTGACAGCGGTCTCCAGCGACCGTATCCCTCCAATGGGTGACATTAACGAACGCGGACTCCTCGTGCAAATCGGCTCTTACAACACCAACCTCCAAACCGGCGCAGGGCTTCCTCAAGATCTCGTCGACTGGCTTGCTCCCACGCTTCAGGTTTCCTCTTTCCTCTCCAAGGAACAGAGAGCGCCAGACATTGTAGCTATTGGCTTCCAAGAACTACTCCCACTCCACCTTGGGCGTATGTCTCCTGTTTCACATGTATGTAAGCATAGGCTGACAGACGTCTTGCAACAAACACAGTTGCTGGACGCTCAAAGGCAGTGATAGACGAGAGAGATGTGCATATACGCACTCAGATAGAGGCTCATGCCCCGAACAAAGAATCGTATTCCCTCGTCGCCAAGGTCGTCAACGTCGGTGTTGCACTACTCGTGTACGCCAAAGATGACGCGGTTGCCCGCCGTGTATGCGACGTGCAGACACAGTGGACTGGTACCGGACCCGCATATATGGGTAACAAGGGTGCCGTAGGCATAAGATTCCGCGTCGCTGAACGTGGATCGAAAGTCGGCGAGGTCTTCACGTCAGTACGTTCCTCCGTCTTGTTCCCCGGGCTCACCCAGGCTTCCACAGTTTTGTCTGTGCCCATCTCACAGCTCACGAGACCCACCTCAAACGTAGGATAGCAGACTATCACCACATCGTCCGGACACTCCTCTTCTCGGCATCACCTTCGGATCCTAACGAGCCACTCACGACCATGTATGCTACCTCTCACCTCTTTTTCCTGGGGGACCTTAATTTCCGTGTCGCGATACCCCCATCACATCCACTCCGCACGGCATCTCGCGGAGAAGAGGCAGTGTCCATGCTTACAGACGAGAAAACACGAGAAACCCTGAAAGAATACGACCAGCTTATCAATGTGCGTCGTAACGGTCGCGTGTTCGTCGGTTTACGAGAAGGCCCTTTCTGGACATTCAAATGCACATACAAATACGTGCTCGGTGAAATCGATGAATACAAGTACGCGGTTTCTTTTTTTGACGTCGCCCATATACTAAGCTGTCCAGCACGAAACGAACTCCATCATGGACAGACAGAATTATGTACACGACGTACACAGACTCACCAACTGCGCCGGATCAGTCGGAAATCACTAACATTTTGTATACATCAATCCCCTCATATGTCACCTCGGATCATGTAAGTCACCACGTCTCGGCGTCGTGCATTTGTTAATGATGCTGCTTTGTCGGTAGAAACCGGTTGTCTCCCTTCTCCTCCTTCCGGCACCCCTCACTTTACCCGCCGCTTCGCCATCAACGCCCACGGGGGAAGTGCCGTCGACCACTCCACGCCTTCGCCTACCTTTGACATATACCCCAACCCCTGACCCTTTGGCAACTGTCAAGAAATACACGGGCCGCATGTTGGACCGCATAGTTGGCTATTCGTGGTGGCTCCTCATCATCGTCGGTGCAGGTTCCACCGCCGTTGGCATTTTCAATTTCCTTTGTGTCTATCTGAGTTGGAAATGGCTTGGGCGGTGGTGGTGGTGGTCATCGAACGGAAATGGCACTACAACGATCGTGGATGCTGCGTGAAGCTGTTAACCTCAACATAAGGGTTATGTAGGTAAAATTGATCAGGTCTATTTATCGAGGACACTTTCATTTTATCCTTCTTGGTTACTCTTCATTTGTGCATCCGGGCATCACCGCTTGCATACAGGGACCGTAGGCACCGCTATCGCCCCATACTGTAAAAAGCGGGCTGTCCACCTACTTTGGGTAAATAGATGTCATGCATGGTACTATGTTCTATATGTGCAACTGCGGATACCCACACAGGTCATATCAATCGGTCATCTGGGATTCCCCAAAGCTAAATCGCACCAAAAACGAGCTGCCCAATACCAGCGTGAGCGTTTCCTCCTTATCGCCATCCAACATCTTCGTTCTCCATCGCAAGCAAAATCTCAGTGGTCGCCATGTCCCGGTCTCCTTGGTCGTTCCCGTGTCCGGGTGCAACACGGTCGCCAGCTAGTTTGAGGGAATACGCACGAACGAAAGGAAAATGAGCGCGAGCAATGACGCGCACATGGACACGATCATGATAGCTTGCGGGAATCCCGCGGCCGTCTTGAAATAGACAAATCCATACAACGCCGGGCTAATAATCTGGGATCTGTCACAAGTCAACACAAACGAACACGCGACCACATGCGTGGTGGACATGGCATCGTCAGCCAACGCTCACGCGCACGGGGCCTGAGAAGACGTACCCGAGAGCCTGTATAACGCCGAGTGCGCCAAAGAGTTTACCGACTTCACCCCGGTTTTGGGAACGACGATTCGTGTAGATATCCAGCGCGAGTGCCTGCATGGCGGGAGAGAACCCTGCAGCGAACGAACCGATTGTGCTCGCCAACGCGAAGAGTGTGCCTGTACCCGCGACTGCCATACCCAGGAAGCTTGCAGTTTCCAACCCCGCAGAGACCCGTGCTAGCGCGAGATCAAAAACAGGTGAACTAGAAGCAGGCAAACGTTGTTCTGTGGCGCCGGTCTGAGCTGAGCCAGGGGGAGAACTGGCGCCGCGGGATGGAGAAGGACCAATAGTACCTCGAAGAGGTTCATCAGTCGTGGGGGTGAGCCGGACAGGGATTGCTTTTAAATATTTGATGACAACTGTGGGGCTTGAGCAAAATGTTCCACAGCGAGAATGGAATTCTTACAGGGAAGAACGACCGCCAAAAAGCAAGCACGGGTAGCGCCGACAAATGAGACATAGTAGCTTGTCTGATTTATATCGTCATCCAACGAACGAACACACTCAGCAGGATACTAGAAACCCACAATTTCTGCCGTCCAGTTGAATTGCGCTGCAGCATATTGGAATTTGTAAGACAAGGAACCCTGTGTTGGCAGTGATGAACAATCTGATTCTCAAGATAAAGAATATCTTGGCAGCACTCACCAAGACGCTCGTGACAAGTCCGTAAGCAATAGCGATGAATAATAAGCTCCAATCTCTTCTTTTCTGCTTAAGTGGAGTTGCATCCAAAGATTGTTCAGGTAGTAAGACGACGAGCGGACGAAGGAACCTAGCGACACTCTTCAAGACATCGAGAACACGACCACTGGACGCCTGGTTCGCCTTTTCCTGTCTCCACCGTAGACATGCAGCCTGTGCTCTCGCGCGGGTAAGTGATTCCGGCAGGATAAGGAGAACGAGAACAGCGTATGCGCCGTGCAGAACGCAGGCGAAGTAGAAAACGGACAGTATTGTCCCTGTTGAGTGCATGAGGAGACCACCAAGAGCAGGCCCGACAGCTACGCCCATAAACAACAGGCCAAGTGAAAGTGAGAAATATCGCGATCTAATCAATAAATAGTTTCAAAAAACACGACCCATCTTACATCAAGCACAGCTAACCTTGTAGACGGGTCAGTGGTATCTGCCAGGTACGCGTGAGTAATCGCCACTCCACTCGACGCACCTATGGGGGAAGATAAGTATTACACTCGGTGGGCTGGTCCTCGAGCGGGAGTTGTTGTGCAAAGCACTCACTTCCACACAAGCCTTCGATCAAGAAACCAAACCAAGGGAACCAATATCCGCCGGGCAATACATCCACAAACCATGCGGTGATGATGTGAGTAAATTCAGTCACGAAGAGACCGAATACAGAAACGAGGAGGACAATCCGTCGTCCATAACGATCAGATAGCTGGGTAGACACCCTAAGCTGAATGATCTAGCAAGGATTCGTATACACTTACGGATCCCCACCAGCCAGCTGTGAGGCAACTGACTATCCCCATGGAAGTGGAGAAAACTAGAAGCAGGTTCAGACAGATGAAAGATGGGGGGTCTGGTGCAAACCTGCGTTGAGTCTTGCAACGACTGCTTGCACGACTGGATCCGACGCACACCTTTGCTGGGAATCAGGTCCATTTTGGGTGTAGTCTGACGATGAGGAGTTTGTGGAGTTTGGAAGAAGAGCAGAAACTGTGTCGACTACGGTCACGGTGTCGCTACGATAAATGACACACGGAATTGGTGCATCAGCGGCGTTGATTGACACGAGGTTGTGTGGCAACGAGAACGCAAGCGAATGCTGAGAATAATTATTCATGAAATATTCCGGCCTATGAACACGGCACGCAAGGGCAGTATACAAAGCCACCTTCGGAGCAAATAGGGCAGAGGATCCAATGGAACCGAGGAATGTACCGAAGATGAGCCTCGTAGCAAAATGCGTCAGATAAAGACCATTTGACACAACGAATATACTGACCAATAGGGGGAGGGTCTCTTCCACCAGGGGAGTCTCTTCCACAATGAGATTTGACGAGCGTGATCTTCGTCTTGCTGCTCTTCGGACAGAGAATGTGTCTGTTCCGAGCCGAGGAGAGGGGATTGTTCGTGATCGAGTTCAGGGTCATCTGAATGGAGTGTGTCCTCTGCGTGCCCTATCTGCGAGGGAGTCATGGTCAGCAACAGAATGGGTGTGAGTCTGTGGACCACCGCATGGTATGATAAATTTAAACTTCTGCGCTCGGACGGCCATGTATCTTGAGATGCCAGTGTGGGGATGATCGCGTGACTCACTGTGAAAGCTGGCGGATCCGCTCACCCTTGCGTCCCAATAAAGTCAACCAATCTGTCTATGGATGAATTGCCCCAGAGATGACACCCATCAGAGTTTCATTGCTCCGTGCACCCCGCTGTTCAAGCAGCACGACGTCTGAGTCGCCACTCAAATGTAGTCGTCTTTGGGAACTGTTCAGTCGTCTCTCAAGGTCGTGCGCGGATAAATTGGTGAAGGTCGCGGCGACTGGGAAGGCTCGCCACCATGGTACACCCCAAAGTGAGTCTGTAGTGTGGTTGGTCAATTTTCGTCAAATGTTGTGTTGGAACAGCCAATAAACGTCACTGCCCGTATATCACTACCGACATCAATTCCGATGGGTGGGAATGATCTTCAAGTTACCCACTGGCACCTATCAGCTTACGGTAATGCTGCCTCAGCTTGTCGGTACGCACCGGGTCATTGAAGCGCCAGTGGAAAGCCACAAATTACTCGCTGACGGGCCTTCCCAGGATTTGTATCACACAGAGGCACGAATATTGGCTGATTGATCGTCCCAAGGTCCAAGGCCCAATGTCGCTATAGTGGGTCTCAATGTATTACGGCTGTGGTTTCAGATTCTCTGACCTCCTGACCTCGCGTATCATCGCCACAGAGGCCGCCGGAGCGAAGCCGCGGCAGCCGAATACGTTTTTAGCGCCACACATACATTGCAACTGACGCGGGAACTAAACTTGGGTATATGTCAAACGTCACTATTCTGATGAAACAAGAGTGAAAAACATACCTCAGTCGTCTGCGAGCAAGACGAACTGAGAGAAGTTTTGACGAAGCGCAGAAATACAAAAGGTGCGTGCAAGATAGAACAATGCTAAATAGTTCAAGAGATCTCGTGTCGAGTCGCAACGTACGAAGCAATGGCTCGGACATTACCAAAAATGAGTTAAGTGTCCAACAATTGCGACGATCTGCAGTACACTCTTTTGGTGCAAATGCTTTTAATCTAACCTCGACACAACTCTGTAGAATATTTAGGCCGCAGTTGGTGCTGATGGCATATAAGAACCGCACCCCTTCTCTTGTCTGCAATCGCCATGTCTGTTTTCAAACTATCTCTTCTACTATTTTCATCCGCTTCCTTTCATTTAGGCCTTGGTCGCACGCACCCATCTCCCGATGCTGAAGATAAGGTCATGGTGACGACCGTCCGGGAGCAAATATGGCGACACGCTGCTACACCCTCCGACATGTTTCTCAAGGTCTCGTTCTTTCATGTTACGCACAACCGAGATTTACTCACTCATCCAATCAGGGCACGACATGGCTAGCTACCGCAGCGGAGTCGTTGGTCATCATCGACTCGCTTCAGCGTACGCCGCGCTGGCCCGGTACTATTTCGGTTCTCCTGAACGCACTCGGGCCAGTTGAATCAAGTAAACTGACCGTTCCGTTCGTCCTCGGCGCGTCGCTCATCATCGTCGGCGGCCTTTTCCGTTTCAAATCTATTCAAACCCTCGGCCCGCTTTTTACGTTTGAGCAGTGTATCCGCAAGGAGCACAAGCTCATCACGAGCGGCCCATATGCAATGGTTCGTCACCCGGGATATGGGGGCTTGCTGATGTGCCTTGTTGGGTGGTGCGTTGTGCATGGGAGTCCCGGGTCGTGGCTGAGAACGTCAGGCGTGTTAGACTTGGGCTGGGTCAGGGCAGGAGCTGGTTGTTGGTGTTTTCTCACAGTGGCATGTATTGCAACGCTCCTTCGTCGGTCGGGGGAGGAGGACCAGTTCTTGTCGCGTCGGTTTGGGAGAGAGTGGGAGAGTTGGGCCAGGACGGTCAAGTACAAGCTTGTGCCATTCATTTATTGAGGACGGACTTTTTGATCAACTTCGTAGTACATAAGGAATGATATCCGGGGAATCAGAACATGGGAATGTTGACATCTTCGAGCGACGAACTCCGAAAAGGCACCATGGTCATACCGACACATGTCAGCGGTATGTCATTGTCAATGGTTACCTCGTAAGCTAAAGTAGTCATCGGACTTCGCGGGATCATCTCCCCATACTCGGACCAAGGCACGACAGGGCGCGACGAGGAATCGTCGCCGATGTCGCGTCATGGTAAGAACTGTAATGAGACATGTCATGACTGTTAATCCGTCAATGACATATTGAATGCGTCGCGTCTTTAAGCGAGCTCAAGCTCAAAGTAAGGCCTTGAGGCCTTGAGGTTCCACCCCGTTTTGGATTGGAATAGTCACTCACTATCAATCCCACAAAGACACAGCTAGCTACACGCCATTGACGAGTTTGCTGGACATTTGGCGCAAGCTGATGCACGTGCTCTTCCTCGCGCGCAGACAGGGCCCTGCGGTCATCGAGATGCGCCCGACACATACGGAAGCATGGGAGGCTTTCGTGTCTGCACTTGATCTGATGATGTGTGCAAGTTGACGGGGCGGTTTTAGGGAACAGGTTTATGACGATGCCTGGCGACTCACTCTCCCGTCCACTAGCAAGTGGCAGTTTGGTGGGACTGCCTTTGAGTGCGGCATGGAAGGCAGCGTAGCAACTGCCGGGGAACGCTCAACAGCGGAATAGTCGACACGCCGTTTCTTAAGGCAATCGGCGTTTCCGGGGGCTATGGTTGGCCCCTTCCTTGGTCGGTCGGAGGACGTGGTAGTCGCCGGGATCAATGTCTTCCTCGTCATTGTCTGTGGTCTCATAGCGGTTTTCATCGGAGGCTTGAGATAATCACAACTTGAGCGGCTTTGAACGCTTTCAGGGGTATCGACTCGGTAGTGACAGGAGAAACGATGATCGCGTAAGCAATTTGCATCTCTCCCTATCTCTGCTGTCTACAGTATTAATGGTGAGCTTGATATCATGATACAAAACGCAGAACTGCACCTGAGACGAGGGGCAAAGTCGCACACAGTTGATATACCTCAATCCCTCAGGGATTCGCTCCGTAAATTTCGTTTCGCAAGGCGGAGCCAAGGGAGTGCTGCGATCATCGTCAAGATCAACAAGAAGGAACTCATCATGGAAGAGCAAGATCAATTCGACAACATTTCCATCGAGGAGCTTGCGGAAGGTAGTTTGAACGAATCGATCATGGTTTTGGATGGGTAACAGCGTTCATCGATATCTTCGACAGAGCTCCCTGAGAACTCACCAAGATACGTCGTACTCTCCTACGAGCTCAAGCACAAAGATGGAAGAGTCTCATTTCCATTGGTCCTCATCAACTGGATACCTTCATCATCCGAAACTACACTCATGACTCTGCATGCCAGTGCATTTATTGACTTCCAAAGTGTCGTGCGTACTGTATTCAAACACTAATCTCGTTCAATCATGACCGGTGTTTCTTTCCAGGCGGACATATCCAAGGTCATTGATATCCACGATGGACCGGATGGTTTTACAAAGGACATTGTCGATGCAAAACTCCTCTCTTCCTGACCTGTCTCATGTCACATGTACAAATGATCTTGGATTTCACCCGCACGCTAGCCTGAGGCAACCATCGTTGCATCAATGATCCTATTGTCCATCGACATCCAACGTTATAGGCCGCTTAGCGATCCTATCAACGTGTATTCGATCTCGAACCCATCGTTCTTAACAACTATCTCTCCTTGTCCGGCCTAGCGTTCAACTGGCGCGGCTGAGCTTGGCATGGCTGAGCGCAGGCTGGGTTGCGGCACCCAACGACTTGATTGATACTCCTTCGATCGTGTGGAGGTCACGATAATACTCACTTTCCAAGAAACGCAGGCTAGAAAATCTGACCTGAGACCGTATCAATAGGTCTCGCTCATCTGGACAGGCTTCTGACATACTGCTAAACTGTACCCCGGATGGGACCTGTGGTACAAAGCGTGGTGCTTCTTCTGTGCAAAGCTACGAGGGTACCGCCGCCAACTTTCGCCGCACCTGTCACAAAGTTGTATCACCAGTACCAAAACCCTTTGAGAGTCATCGATTCATCAACGACACCGTCCTCGCGACTGGTATATGCTGTGGTCTGTGTAGTGCGGTATCAATGTAAATGACTTGAACTCACCTATAAAATCAGCATCAATACAGGACCAATAAGGCATGATACGTTTGGTACCCGGTAGTGACGACCTCAGCTATAAGTGCCCTTGCACTGAAAACTTGGTGCTAGCAGTATATGTCAAACACGTTTGTTAAGTACAAGAATGGGCGCACAAAGCAAGAGGAAATTGGAGGGCCGCAAGTTAGTGTGAGGGTTTCTAAGTAGGTCTGACACCGTGCGAGACCTCGTTTTCGCAACACGAAGCAATTCCGGTGACATAACTTGGAGCTGACCCTGCAGTTCTCGGTGAGTCAGATCAAGCCAAGCCGAAGTAACAAACCAGACTGGTCGACCCAACACGGCAAAATCTTCGACGTACCCTCCGCACCACATTCAGCACGGACTTACCAACATCTATGGATAGCAATTTGCTGGGATGCTTCTGCAACTCTGAAGGAGTGGGAAGTAACATTAGTAACCTATCAGCGTGAATTTTCCCTACCTCAACCGTCAAGGTTGGGCACCTTCGTATAGTTGACACACTGCGAATACGAATTGCAATGGTGATATATAATGAAGCGTGGCGATTAGACACATGCTCTACTCCCTAGGAACGAAAGGACTGGTAACGCGCTTGGATGGCGCCTCGATGGTTGCCGGAAGGTTCCTTGCCATTTCCTTGGTGCCAGCTGGGAATGGAAGGTCATCCACGCCCTTTGGTAACACCTTTTCATACTCTCCGTTGGCCTGATGAGCTTGCGCCACGCTAACCAACTTTTTCTTGGCATCACGAATAAGGACCTGGGCATCATCAATGCCAGGAACGGCACCCTTGAGGAAGATCAAATCGAGCTGGCTGTCCACTCGCATTACAGTGAGGTTTTGAACAGTGATGCGTTCACCCCCGAGTCGACCCGCCATCTTTTTACCAGGCCAGACACGACCAGGATCCTTAATAAAACATTAAGCTATACCGTGGTTGGCGACGAGATGGGGACGTCACAGACCTGATGCGCGCCGGTGGCACCGGCGGAACGATGTGATACAGACACACCGTGACTCGCCCGCAATCCTTTAAAGTTCCAACGCTTCATGGTTCCTTGGAAACCTTTACCAATACTGGACAAACCGTGTCAGCGAACTCCAGGTTACGTGTCGGAATTGCGCCGTACGAGTTTGCTATGACGTCCACATACTGCCCAGGGACAAAGTGAACAGCCGAAAGCGTGGTACCTTGTGGAGGTTGAGTTTATTGTATCGAGCTGGGATGTGAAGACTTACCGACGGGAACATGTGCGTCTGACGTTACTGGAAACTCCTTGACGATGTACTTGGGAGGTACCTTGGCTTTTCGGAAATGACCTTTCATTTGGTGCGTGGTCGTTCTGCTCGGGCGGTCAGACGCGCCTAGTTGAACGGCATGGTATTCGGTCTGATCTGGTCGCTTGTACATGATGTTGGCCGTCACTTGGCAGTTCTCGAGCTACGGTGTACTCAGCAACGAGCACGCAACGAGCACGCAACGAGCCTTGATACATACCTGGAGAACGGTCACAGGAACGCGTACACCATTGTTGTCCCACATGACAGTCATCCCTCGCTTTTTCGCTATGAGTCCAGTACGAATTGAGTCTGCCGACCATTTGGGTGTAGTTGTGGAGCTCGACGCGTCGGAATTTGTGGCCTGTGCAAGTCTAGCGGCCGTGCTATGAAGTTGCCTGCATTGTCGTAGAGCTTGGTGTAGATTTTGCGAGAACGTCCAGGATCTGAGCATCGTCCACGTTTGAGCACAAGTTTTGCAAAGCTCATGTTACCCAGTTTCCTTTTCTGTCAACCTAACCTTGTAGACAACCTTTTCTGCCCAACACTCGAGCCCACAATTTCTTACCTCCAACCCCCTTGAATGCTCAGATGGAATGGAACATTGGCCTGGACATGAAAGGCATGAAAGAACACAGACCACTGACGAGCCGAAAGACAAGGGCAAGCACAAAGAACACCATCTAGAGTCGGGCTTCTGGCAATGGCCTCACTTGGAGCACGGGTCCATCGGCAGAACTACTTTGATCTCCAAGGATGGGAGAGTGCAATGGAGCAGCGTTGTTGATACATCAAACGGTGTGTGGATCTCATGTGCGTGTCGTAACGTGCTGATTTGTGTTCTAGATACGAGATGGTTGCCCTTGGGCCAACCAGCAAAGATTTTTCCGGAAACGCGTTCCCCTCAGGTTAACATATGCGAACATTCCTCGCGCCAGCGCGCCGAGAAAGGAGTGAGGGTCCCCTTTTCTCTTTATTATACCTCACTGATATGGTATGATTTAGATACAGTACCTCCGTACCCACTTTCCTGATGCCGACTTCCCCGGCGAGTTGGTAGGGGGTACACTGGAAGCGGACGTCAGAGAAACGCGTCGCTTGAAAGCTTTCGACCCTTTCCTCGGAAATCTGCTCGAAGTCACACCTTGTCATCATACCCAAAAGGAATCTACCGTTGTGTTCCCGATGGGTGAACTTAGCAGGGAACTTAGTGAGAATAACTGTAATCTTCATGTCGGGTCATATTCTCATGTTGCTATCTCAGATATCTCTCGGTTTAGTTCAGACAGGTCGGGAAGCATGGTATTTAACCCCGCAGGGTCACCATCTTTTGCGTTCGAGACACCAATTTTGCAGATCTCATCTGCGGTTCGACCATCTGAGTGGATTGCCGCGCCCTTCAGCGCCTTGCTGGTCCGCACACATACTTCATCTTCTCTCCTCCGCCTGGAACACTCAAAGGTCACGAGAGAGGTCGACATTACGAGGTCTGAGACTGGAGGCATTTCAATCGTGGATTCCAGGATCCTGGCTTCTGGTCCCGACATTGTCGTGGTTAACCGAAGTGGAAACGTGTATAAGTGCAACACGTACCACGGCGGCAAGGCGATGTATGTTATGGTTGCCACTTCTACGATATCTAACCACCTGTTTCGGCTAGGCAGCGTGTTGGAGCCCACGAAGGCAACAATGACGACTACTTCTACCAACTCGGTATCACCAGACGGAATGACGAATGCTTTCTTGCGTCCTGGAAAGCTGTCAAGCACTTTGACTTCAGGGTACGCATGCATTTTCTTTAGTGGGGAATCTCTCATTGCAACCTCGTAGTCAGCTGGCTCGGTCGCGGACGTATTCTCTCTTGATCACCCGAGTGCAATTGTGACGTCTTTTGAGAGCCCGATGAACGACTATATTAGTCGAATTGCTACTACTTCCGACGTGATATGGCTCGATGATCGCTTTCGCAGACGACCTCTGTTGAGCTTTAAACATTACCGGAGCTTCGATCGGACCCTCAGAGTACTAACTGCCGACCTCAGTGGTGGTATGTCTCTTTCTTGCCTCACAGAGGGAGTGCTTACAGTATTTCTAGCATCATTTTCACTATTGACGTCACGGAGCAACAGTTTTGTTACCTTGTATGACGTTAGCAGGGGCTCCGATGGTCTCTTGCATTGCCACTCCATTCCATCTTGCTTGCCTCATAATGGACCGATGCTCACAGCGTACGACGGCCATGCGCTTGTTGCATTGCCTTCGGGCATGGAGTTGACATTCTTTCGTCTCTGTCAACGTGGGAGCATCCACCGGCAAGATATCCGTGTTGCTCGACCCGATGAAGACCCCCCGGGATCTGCTCAGGAGGGTCATATTACTCATCAGTGGGATGAAGATGTTCGGGCACTGGAAAAGCAGGTCAATCAGTTGCATATTGACTTTGGCCCAGCCGGGGAAAGACATTATATCGAAGTGAACCTTCGCGATGCTTACGAAAGTTCGTCGTTCTGCCCCACAACAATATCCGTTCTCATAATCGATGCAGACATATTCGCAATTGTAGACAATACCGAAGAGAACATGGATCAGAACGCATTCAAAGACATGCTGACTGGATTACCCGACGTCTGGCAGGACACAGAGGAGATTGCTGATAATATGCTGACAACGTGAGACACCTGTTTCGTTCCCCATCCTAATGTTGACATATTGCCTTCGAAAGGTTGGATGTCATATCTGCTACTGGGAGTAGTAATAAGCACACCTTGCTCACCAGCTTCCTCGCTGGCACGAACATCAACCCGAAACACGCTTTTGACGCTTTGATGCGCGGTCAGATCGCCACCAAGAAACTCGCTAGTCTTGCACCGTGGCATTACAACATCCAGGACACGTCAATTCCCGCTCTCGATTATTATCATTCTGCTGATTGTAATGCTTTGCACGAGTATCTGAAGGGGTTGAACCTCGTGTCAGGAGTTGAAAGACATGGTCCTTCTGTACAGCGCGAGACGGAAGCTCGGGAGCAGTTGGTTCTTGACCTTGTTCTGTCAAACGACGTATATTCTGCTAGGCAATTCCCAAAACTCCACTCTTTTGCCGCGACCGAGGCAACAACAAACACCATGACGCATCCCAAGGAAATGTCCTACAGCGAGGAACCTCCTGAAATTAAGTTCGGGTACTTCCGCCCAATCCGCAAGTCAGGCGCGGACCACTATGCAGACAAAGATCAAGCTGGTGATCAGGGCCCGGGTGTTTCAAGCCCGCTTGGAGTACGACTTTTGCTTGTCGAGTGGGAATTGGGAACGGATCCGGAAGGCTACACGTACCGGGACCCGTATGGCCTTGCGGATATACACGAACGTCCCATCCCAAAGTACAGGAAACCACCTACTGCACCTCCAATGCCACTGAAAAAGCAGATGCCAGCGCAGCGACCACCTGCTATCGTCGCTGTGGCTACACAACCCCCGATAGTCCAAACTGTCGAGCATGCACCTACTACGGCCCAGAGCCAAGCCGTACAGCAAACATACTCACAGCAGTTCGAACTTGGCTTGGACACGTTTTCGCAAGAGCCGATGATGAGTACACAGGTGCTCCCCGGTCCCTTTGGTGGTCGACCAGCTGTTGCAAAGAAACTAGCCAAGAAACGGGTAGGAGGGTTCTGATGGTCGTAATCTATTAGTATACTAGTTACCTGATTGGCGCACGTTTGTGAGCTCGAGGGAACGTCGTGATGTGAATTTGAGAGTCTGAACCAGATTTGGTAACTTGGTTTCAGCGTCATCCCAGCCCGAGTCGAAGCAGCTTAAATACTGAGGCCGGTGAGCGGAGTACCCTATTTTTGCTAGTGTGCTTCTCCCTCCCTGGTCTCAAAGCTCAGAAACGAAACCGTCTGGCAAGTCCTCATACTTGACGCGCAAAGCGCACAAGACTGGGCTCTACAGCTAGTCCAGCCTTGATCTGCGCTCCATGGATGGAACTAGGTACGCTTTTGGCTTTTCACATACCCATATATCATGGGATAGACGCTCATACGTTCGATAGAACGCCCCACAATCCCTGGTTTGATCATGCGGCGTTAAACGATGCTCTGAAACGTACGCTTCGTTGAAGCAACCCTGACCCCCAATTTGAAACCTTCGCGAGCAGGAAACAAATCCGTAATGTGTGCCCTCACGGCCAGTTATATATCTACACTTGCAGGGTATCCGGTGCGTCCACTTGCTTGTCCTGGGATCGACCCTTGCCTTATCGCGATTGTTCCAGTTGGACTCCTTGAAGTCGAGGTTACAGACCACCAAGACGCGAGTCTCAGTTCCCAAACTGGCAGGGTTAGTGTATCAGGAGGAGGGCGTGAAAGGATTCTATCGCGGGTTATGGATTCCTCTTGTCACGATATCATTCGTCCGTGAGTGCTTCCATGCCTGGTAGTGCATCTTCCGTCTGAGAGTATCTTGAAGGCGCTGCTTCGTTTACCATTTACAGTGACACGCGAGAATATTGTCGCAATCATCATTATTTCTCTCGGAATAATATATCCGACGCCGCGATCGCTGGCGGTATCAGTGGTGCATTGTCCGGATCGCTGATCTCCTTCGGAAGCGCGCGTACGTCTGTCATCCCCTTCGACTGCCTGTACTAAATCACATCTTTAATAGCATTCGAGCTCGTAAAAGTAAACTTCATAGCTATAAAGCGAAACTAGTATCCTAATACGTGTTCCACCAGGTCCGCAGACAACTCGAATATAGCATTGCTTCGAGCAAGGGAATCCAATTGGCGAAGCCGCCAGGTACCCTAGAAGCCGTTCGCGACATATTTAGGACGAACGGCTTGTCCGGTCTCTACATTGGTTTTCGTTTACACTTTGGTTTGTGCTTTCACCCGCGCTCGTTGTTGCACTGAGCACCCATGTCTCCTATCGTCATACAGTACGCGACACGGCCGGTACATCGTTATACTTTTTTGAATATGACGCCTTGCGTCACCTCCTAGGCCGACAGCGTTCAGGGGAGCAAGGTCCAACACCTCCCTGGTTGCCGATACCCGTTTCTCTCATCCCCTTTGTATGCGGTTCGTTTGCTGGTGTCACTTCGTGGGCACTGATTTACCCGCTCGATGTGTGAGTTCGTTCTCGACCTGGTCAATCATTTCAACGAACCCTAATGATATATATCACTCTCCAGGGTCAAAACCAAGATTCAACAACGTGCCTTATCCGGCTTACCGCCAAGAGGCATATGGGAGACGCTTCGTCGGCTTGTGCGGGGTAAGCTAGAGCTTGTTGTCGTGTTCCGTGCTTTGCTCATTTGCATCTCAAGGTCCTGATCCGAAAGACCCCAAACCAGTGCTTGCTGGAATAGCACGGATTTACCAAGGTCTCGGTGTGAGCGCAGTGCGAAGCATCACCACACACGGGCTCTTGTGGACTTTTTTCGATATCACGTCGCATTATATCGACCACTTACCCTGACCGAGACCACAACTTACATCATTACCTGGCTGACCAACATTACTTATTGGCTGGACGGCCAACAACAGGCCGCCCAAGTCGCTGGTTCACAACTCATAAATTAGACTCGCATTCCAAGTGTATCATAGCACCACGTCCCCCAAGTGCCTAAACATATAATGCAAGACAGAACTGCTATCACATTAACATATACATTGGAAATACTATTCATGTCTGTGAGTCTGAGACTGGCTGTTCCCCTTTGGGCGGGTGCGATACAGCGTAGCCTGGGTTCTGTTGTGCCACTCTGCTACCAGTACGTTGATCGCAGAGACCTTCGCTATCGTATTGGTAGTGTTACGAGACAACGATAAGGTGATACGCACCAGCTGACAGAGGGGGTCGACATGAGACCGACCCTCAGTGAGTGGGGAAAGCTTGGCGAGAAGACGCTTGACAAAATTCCACCCAGCTTGTTCCAGGACAAAGTTTGGCCCGAGTTCGTGCAAGAAGGCATATACAACCGCCACGGCGTCTTGCCAGGGCGACATCCTAGCAACGTAACCTAAAACGTTGAGTACAGTACCATACCGAAGTTGACCACCGTGGAACAAGTAGCTGGTCATCGCGACGACAGTCATCACGCGCATAAACAGGTTTTTGCGCGGCGTGGGAAATGTGCCGCGACTGACGACGGCGACGTACTAGGAAACGCGTGAGCGATGCGCAATAACAAGAATGCGTCAGGAGCGTACCCAGCGCCACGTCAACTTCAGCTTCACGAAACAAAGGTAATTGAGTTGATCGAAAAAGTCCATTTGGGCGAGCATCGACGTTCGTCCGAGCTGGTCGGCTATCCTCGTGATCAGGGTGACGATTTCGGACGCGTAGACGCGCGCGTTCTTGTGACAAAATTGGATGCGCATCCAGTGCGTGCATATGGCGAGCGCGAGGACACGAATCTTGGCTTGTGTCGGACGTGCGAGGATGTGTAGCGTCCGTGCCACCAACAGGTCGTCGATTGGGCGTTGTGACAAGACGGATTCAGAGAAGACGTAGGTTAAGTGGCCATCG
>JBBPSA010000067.1:0-17769 GCA_038093355.1 Boletus calvinii | reverse complement strand
TAAGCTCTCAAGCTCAAGCTCATTTGGCGGCAAGGGAGTGAGGACACGACGCGGAAGACCGTGCATCTGGAGCGGGTGTTACTCCAGCCCAAAATGGTCCTAGCTATGGCGCGTCAATTGTAAATTTAAATGACCTGAGAATGGTGGGGGGTGGGAAGTGGAGCCGAACAAGCCCGAATCGCGTTCTACGATATCGATTTCGGGTATCTCCATTTTCACGAGGCTGACCTGCAGGCAATGGAATGATGCGGTGGAATAGGGGGGCAGGTGGCAGAGCGTGACACGAGACCGCTCGGGGTACGTTCTTTGGAAAAAGCATGTGGCCGGCAATTCTGACGCGCGGAAGCGGCCGCCCATCACCAGGATATACAGGATGGCCAGACCAATGTTATAACCAGCTCTTTATGGCAACAAATCTCCAACACGTCTCTTGAGAGCTGACGCTGACAGGCATGGCAGTGTGGTCCTTTTCCAGCCTCTTCTCAACAGACAGCAGCCGCGCTCGAGGTGAGAAGGATGGATGCCGGATGGGTCAGGGTTATGCCCAGGACCTAGGGCAATTGATACCAGCGACAATCGCCAGGACCCGGATCAGCTAGGAAGCTCTATCGCGATTGTAATTCCTTGCGCCAATCAAACACAAGCAAACCATCCACGACACCAAGGGCAAGTGAAGCCACGAGTGGGGATGATCGGGGGGCACGGAACGTTGTTGACGCGGGCACCCCCGATTACCACGGCGAGCAGCAGTAGGCCTTCATATGACCTGTCCCGGGAGTGGATGCCCATCCGCAAATGAGCCCTGCCTTTTAATCAGACTGGATCTGGGTTACAATCTGTTCCTACCGGGTACCCGTATTGGCTCTCTCTCTCTTTTTCTCACTCTCCGCCCCACCGTGAACAGCCACTGCGGAATATGTTGGGTAATGGGCCATCTTCGGATCTGGAGGCTTCGAATTCCATACAGGTTTACGCGCTTCCGCACCAAAGTAACACCGGAGGGCATACTTCGTGAGGACCTGGGGGACCCGAATCTTTGGTTGCAAGGGGGAGAAAAATCAATAAAGGGTGGGACGAGAAAATAAAAAAGCATCTCTTCGGGATGTGCGAGTAGTAACCACGTAAAAAAGGAATAGCATGGCATTTCGTGTACAGGCGCGCACCTAAATCGCTGCAACCCGGGCTAGCGGCCTGGCTTTTTTTTCCCTTTCCTGATCCGTGGATGTATTTTCCCAATCAGCGGCACCCTCTAACCCGATCAAACCTCCTTGCAGGCAAGACCGACTTGGAAGCATGGGTTTTCGTTCGCTCAGAGGAACGGCGCTTTCATTCCATGGACCCACAGTTCTCTTGGAGAAAAGGCGGCGGCATGGGTCGTCGTTTCCGGAAGGCTGTCAAAGGAGCGTGTACTCGGGGGAAGGGCTATTGCCTCGGCTGGCCGGTAGAGAAAACATGAACTTAGTAAACAAGGTCAAGGAAGGGCGGCAGAAAGCTCCACAGCCGCTGCTAGCTCGTTCCCACTCTAGGACCGAAATTCGTCTCATGTACATAATCAAGCACACGTTCTGTTCTATTCATTGACACATCGTTGTGGGTGACCGCCTGGTAGAGGGGTATCTTTTGCTCAGATTGTATCGTACCTGAGTCTTTGACGGTTCCACTGGCACAATCACTCGTTGGCGGATGCAGATCGGAACTTGGCCCACAAATCCACCGTCAAGCCCCCAGGTGAGAAGGAAAATGTCACCCATGACACATGGTTGCTATCATCATGAAAGGTCTATTGTACTAATCTCGATAGAGCCAGGGTTCGGTGATTGCCAGAAAACCACCCCGTCAAGCCGCTGTACGTCCTGCCTTCAAAGAGGGTAATCGATATCCGTTCTCGACGATATCACGCGCTGTCTCATCAAAGACCGAATAAGCGTGTGCCTCCGCATCAAATGCTAGCAACCATTCTGGGATTGGCAGGCCGAGTTCCTCCGCATTCTTGTCGCCGATCTCTACGCGATGCCAGTCGTCCCTCGTTGTTTCTCCGATTTTCTGCGCCTTGCATACGCGTTCGTACCTAGGTATGGCCAGCCCAAGGAGCTTGGGTCAGTTGTGCATGAGCGATACAGCATAGACCAATCTTACCGAATTGCTTCCCATACTCTGGCGGCCAGAGGGACCTTGTCCTTATTAGCCATCTTGAGTGCCACGGCAAGAGTGACGCCGTCCTCGATGGCCTGGGATGCACCCTGCACACTCGACCTTGAATCATCCAGTGAATCACGATCACTGAAACGCCGAGGAGTTATCCGAGAAACACCCACGGGAGGAATGGGTGAGCAGCATCACCAATCAATAAGACCCGACCATGCCTGCTGACCCAGCTTGGGAGTGGGTCATGAATGATAATCTTCCAGTCCACACAAGATGGGGCCTTGGAAATCACCGCAGCACACCGCGGGTCCCATCCCTTTACAATTTCCACCACGTCTTCGATGCGTCCAGGTACGGACCAATCACCCTCAACATACTCAGCGTCCCTAATCACCATTAGTCCCAAGAAGATACATGCATGAATGGGTCCTTACTTGTGTGTAATCACCCACGATACCGATTTTCCTCCGCCACAAGACGAAGTAATAAAGTGAACGTCTTTACCTATGAAACGTTGAGCCTCTCTGGGTTATGTCTCTAATACGTGCATTGTTACCAGTCCATCCATAGAGGACATCCCCATCTTTGCAAAGAAAATCTGTGCACGGATCAGTATCCACGCCTTGTTCCTTGGCCTCAAACCACGCTCGATAGATCGCATATCCGGATGGACGAGGCCGATCATTGAACCCCTATCAAAAAGTGTCGTCTTGCAGCTGGCTTTGGAACATAGATGGTAAAAGGATAAAGGACTCACCAACACATATTTGCGCGCATTGCTCTTGATACCGTCCGCAGCAACGACTAGGT
The DNA here is from genome assembly GCA_038093355.1 of Boletus calvinii. NCBI lineage: Eukaryota > Fungi > Basidiomycota > Agaricomycetes > Boletales > Boletaceae > Boletus > Boletus calvinii. The sequence continues at coordinate 14,814 of JBBPSA010000067.1, read as the reverse complement.
CTGCCTGTAAGGTTTCCCCAGAACGAAGAACGACACCGGCCGTCTTGTTCTGGTCGTCCTCCCAGTAGTCGACGGCTTCTTGTCCCATGCGGATGTCTATTCCCAGTGACACCGCGTAGCGCAGAAGAGTATCGTGAATAAGCGCGCGGTGACCTGCATAATTATAACTGCCGAACATGGGCGAAGGCAGGGGTTGCACTCGGATGAGGTTACCCAAGGAGTCGTGGAGTCGCATCTCAAGAGCATGTGCGCAGAAGCCCCATAGCCTATCGAGGGCACGTCAGCCGCGCACGTCGATGCTATACAAGACACGTACTCGTCGTGAAGGCCCCAACGAGCGACGATACGACCTGCGTTCGCCCCAAAGCTGATGATCTAGAGACAGCGTTGCGTTCGTGCGCGCGTTAATTAATCACCCGGAACGTCAAGAAGACAAGAGAAAAGAGGTACGCACATCACCTGTCGATAGTCGATAACATCAATGATTTGAAGAACGCCATAAGCTAAATGAACGCATCTCACCGAGTATCTTGAACGCTCCGACCTTTTCCAGTACGACAACGTCGTGCCCCTTGCGCTTGCATTCAATGGCGCATCCCAGACCAGCATAGCCAGCACCGACGATAATCACGCGAACTGCCCCCGAGGCTACAGAACCGTCTGTCATGGTAGACATAGTATTCGGGCGCGTGGCTGTTTCCAAAGGGCTGGTCGTAGGCGTTTCAACCATTTTGAGGTGCCCATGGGGTCAAGTTATGCTTTTTATAACGCCAGATTACGCGAGGAGCCAGCTCACCTATGGATCAGGCCGCGAGCACAATTTGCTTATCGCAGTGCGATGACCGGCCTGCAGTTCCACGTCAAGGTACTATGTGATGCGTCTGAGTAAGCATGACATGGCCAGGCACTATACCAATGTTTGTGTCACTTTCCCTGACGGAAGAGAGTCCAGTGCAATCAAAAGGAAATGAATCATTGTCCGAACAAAGTCAATGTTCCAATGAACAAAGTGCTGGTCCCGACTTGCGCGGTGTCTCGATATGGCAAGTCGCGGCTAATTTGCGCTCTGCGTGCGCCTCGGACTCGGAGTCGACTTCGATGGCTTCTGTGCGTTGGTACCTCTCTATCGCCGCTGCACCATCCCTGGATTCGCTCCAATGTATCTGATCGCTCCGAATCCCCACACGGCCTCGACATGACCGTAGGATCCACTGACGTTTCTAGACTTCGATGTGAGTTTTCCTCGTCAAAGTGGTTGGATTGGTGATCTCATTTGATAGGTCGTACTAGATGTGCCGGACGATCTAGGTGGCTCGGGTAAGTTTCTGACGCCTGAAACGTTAACCCTGTTCGTGAATCGCTGGTGTTGACTCGCCTCGTCCAGCTAGCGGACTGGTTTCGACTGGTTTCGAGTTGCAGCATGCGCAGCTCGTTGCGCCATCAACTCCGTCTCATCGAATCTCATATGTCCTCCAGGTCTATTTCCTCGACCCGACGTCGCGCTTATTCTGTTTGCTTATAGTGTTCCTGGTTGACGTGGGGGTCATTTTGTATGTCTATGTCGCTATCCGCTTCGGTCCAGGATGCTTACTCGTTTCAACTTGTCCCTGGTGAATCCACTTCGTCCCTCTGCTTCAAGCGCCTTCTAATGCGTTTTGCAGCATTCCGGGCCGGTTCACAGCCTCCTCGTTGCATTCTGACGCTCCTGACGTGTCTACACGTCGTTGGTAAGTTCGTCGTCGTAGCTCACAACTACATTCCATCCCCCTCCAAATCCCCGTAACGTTCGCAGGCTCTTTTGGTCGTTGCGTTTCCTCATCGGGTTGTCCAAGAGGTGCTGGTAAGTCGCCTGGTGTGTTCTCGAGTCGTTCTCGATGCTGACGTTCTGCGTCTGCTAGCGTCTTGAGTGTGACTCGCAACGAATTACTGCAGGTACCAGTCGTTGTTGCACTTCCGGTCTTGCCACCCGACTCATTCGTCGCATCTGTGCAGTGTCACCGTGGCTTGTCTACTGGACTCACCGCTTTAGTCGGAGTTTCTTTGCCCTCGTACAAGCGTTTCTCCTAGATGCATCTTGGCCTTTTTTGTGTGCGCTCTAACGATTTGTGTTGCTTACTGACCCCACTGACCCTACTGTCAGGTCTTGTCCTGGTAGGACCTGTACGGCCTATGGGCCGCTTCGCGTGTCACCTGGATCATATGTCGTGTCGCTCGCATCCTCTCCATAATGCGTGGTAGCAACTCTTCTTCGTCAGCGCGATCGATTGACAACTGACCACCTTACTGCCTTCCAGCGACAAGCGACACGCTCACGTGGTCTACGAGATAGCGGTCAAGCTTCCAAGTCGTTCACCCCTTCGCTCGTGTTGCATGTCTTGGCTTGCTCTTCGACTCGAATAGTCGGTCTCCATAGCCTCCATTAAGTCCTACAGGTCTTCTCTGGCGTTGCGTATGCGTCGTCGACTTCCGTGTCGCCACCACCACTGTCAGTCGGGCGGTAATGTGCGTCATCCGCACACCCCGGTCCAGCTTCCTACTCGCACCCTCAGTCATCTCCTTACTCTCTCTCTCCCCCGTTTCATTTTGCCGACCTCGCAATATTCGTTTCTTGTTCGCCACTCGTATCGCATGCTCTGTGGATCGCGCGGCGCGGCCTCTGGCCTTGTGGGCTTTGTACATGTCTCATACAGGTTTGCAATATCAGCAGTCTTGTTGTGGGCCTGCCGATTGGCCCTTATGTTCTTGCGGCGTTAACTTTCTGACCACTTCTCGACCTTTTCGCGGGCTATTTTGAAACTCTGGCTCGGCTTCTTCGTCCATCCAAGTGAATCGGGATCGTTATATAACCTAAATGGAATGATCTCATCCGTCTCACGCTGCACCGTGATCACATATGTATAACTGAACAAAGAGCATGGTTTACTCAAGTGAGCAAGATGGTGGTAGCGGAACCACTAGAGGGGTTAATGACTGGCAGAAGGGGTAACACGGGCCGTGGTCGACATGATTTCCGCCTCTTTGTCCGTGATTCTTGGCCGCGAGAAGTGATGATGATAGTGATGCTTACTCACTAGGTCACCTGAGTGGACGGCGCCACGCAACCAGTAAAAGACCACCTTAGTTTACCCTCAGTAGCGACCGTCAAGCAAGTCTGTTATTCATCGTGACTAGTTATCTGATGATTCGTGGCAATCACGGGCATTTGCAGACATCGGGGAAATCAACGGAAGTGCCACGAGTGGGATCAGTGCGAACTTGTTCGTAGCCGGGGACCGGGGTGTCCGGAAAAAAACATATGAAAGATTCATCAGCAACTTTCGTTGATGAGTGTTTGCTCTGCACCCTTCCAACACCCTTCTGTATAAATTCGGCTTGTCGTCCAACTCCCACTTCGAACTCGATTCTTCACGGTAACGCTTAACATGGCCAACGCAAAGACCAAAGTACTTGCAAAGCATGATAATGATGTCGTAATTCTCGCGGCAGTTCGGACTGCAATGACCAAGGTGCCACCATTCATCATTCCAACCGACCACCGTGTTCACGTGCTTCCTGTAGGGTAGAAAAGGCGGCTTTAAGGACACGCGGCCAGAGGAACTATTGTCTGGTGTATTACGCGCAGCATACACCAGAGCACGTGTAAATCCAGCCCTCATCGAGGACATTGCTGTGGGCAATGTCCTTCCGCCTGGTGGTGGTGCAAGTGGGGCCCGAATGGCCGCTCTGCACGCTGGCATCCCCAATACCGCTTCAGTCAACACCGTCAACCGACAATGTTCGTCTGGCCTCTCCGCCGTGAACCAAGTCGCCAACGAAATATTAGCGGGCCAGATCGACATTGGGATTGGTAAGCTTCTTCGCATGTTTGGCCACCGCCACTTATGTCGGTTGACTATCAGGCGCTGGCGTCGAGTCTATGACATTCGGGTGGGGCGGCGTATCGCTTCCTGATGGCTGGTCGCCTTCTGTTCTCGCCCATCAGGAATCAGAAGATTGTCTCATTCCAATGGGTATCACTTCCGAGAATGTTGCCGCCGAATTTGGCATTTCTCGGGAAACGCAGGACAAGTTCGCCGCAGAATCGTTCCAGAAGGCTGCAGCAGCCCAAAAGGCTGGAAAGTTCAAGGACGAGATTGTACCACTCAAGGTTAAAATAGTCGACCCGAAAACCGAAAATACTATCGAGGGTGTCGTGGACGCAGACGATGGTATACGCGACGGTGTTACTGCTGAAAGCCTTTCGAAGCTCAAACCTTCCTTCAAGAAAGACGGATCGACCCACGCCGGTAGGCCGATATTGAATGACTTCTGTGGTTGTGGCTCAATCCAATGTGTTTCAGGAAATGCTTCACAGATCTCCGATGGCGCTGCAGCGGTCGTTCTGGCTCGCCGTTCGGTTGCTAAACGGCTTGGCCTCCCCATCGTTGGCAAATACGTTGCTGCCGCGGTGGTCGGTGTTCCACCTCGGATCATGGGTGTGGGGCCTGCCTACGCCATTCCCAGAGCTTTGGAAAAGGCTGGCCTGTCCAAGGATGATGTGGACTTTTACGAGATCAACGAAGCCTTTGCATCACAAGCCGTTTACAGCATCAACAAACTTGGAATTCCGTACGGGATAGTGAACGTGAACGGTGGCGCCATCGCCATGGGGCACCCTCTTGGTTGTAGTACGTCGCTCTCGTTATCTTTGTCGCTACCGGCGTTGTCTCATTCATCTTGCCATAATTGCAGCTGGAGCGCGGCAAATTGCTACTGGCTTGAGCATCGCCAAGCAGAGGAGTGAGAGAGTATTTGTGACGAGTATGTGCATAGGGTCTGGGATGGGAATGGCTGCTGTCTTTGTCAGTGAGCACTGATGATCACTCGACTACGTTGATCCACCACTTGTTCCACCACCCTGTATTGTATTTTATTCTATCTTCACAGCCTTGAACGAAGGTTATATACGAACTGGTATTTGAGCACAACCAAATCTCGTTTGTCATAGTGAATATATACAATCCCTGCAGTCCAGGAGTCCCAAATTCGAGAACAAGTACGTGTGGTAGACTGAGTATCTCTTTCAAACGGGCCGCCACCAACCTCTTGGGATGTCGGGGCGGTCTTGGGTGAAAGATGTCCTTCTCCCTGAACGACAAGGTTCAAGAATCTCCAGTAGGACTGTTCAAAGGAGAATCCCAAATATCAACCCGCCAGGTGTAACTTTCGATGCCAGAATGTGTACGACCTCCGCCGTATATAACGTACCAAAGTTCACGCGCACGGACCAGCCCCACGAGCCAGCTATAAAATTTTAGGCGACAACGAAATTCTTCACAGTCAACCTCGATCTGAAACCGGCGATGGTAAACGTGTATAACATCGACGGCAATTCAGTCACGGCTACGGCCAAGTATCGAGAAGAGAGACCGCAGGAACTGGGCATGCCGTTTGTCTTTAGCTTCCAATGGATTGGGCGGCTAATCAGCTCTTGATACAATATGAATTCGTCTCTTTTCAGTGTTTCCAGTCATCCTTTATTTGAAATACGGTGAACTTGTACAAGTGAGCTGGTAATAATTATCCAAACATTGAGAAGGGTAACTGTAACAGTAGAGCCGAGCTTGTGTAGTTCCTCGAGGTGATGATATTCCAGGCAGGATCAAGTTGATGATCCCCCCCCCATTTGGAATCGGTTATAAGCAGCCGTTTGATGGCTGAACATGGCGCACTCTAGTCTATGACGCGTCGGGTCCCGTGAGTTTGGTGACCCCGTCTAGGTTCGGTCCACCGTGTCCGCTTGACCAACAATCGACATGCGTGCGTTCCCGAGCAGCCGGTGAATTGGGTGAGTTGTTACCTCCTTGATCACCACTTCTAGTTAAGATAGTATGTACTTATGTCCAGGGCCGCCATGACGCCACTGCGTGTTCTGATGCTGCCATGCTTCTTGGGTCGTGTGCTCAGGGTTATGTATCTGTGCGTAGTCCGCGCTGCACCATGAGAAATCGTTTTACGGGCGGAACCATGTCTATTTTTCCCTGGTTGCACTCCCCATGAACCGGGAACTTCAGACGAAATGCCTTGCCACTGGGCAATATCTAGTTCCGAGACCCGTTTGTTCTCGGAGGGCTTTCCGTTCTGCTTCGCCGTTAAAACGGAATGGATTCCGTTCATTTGCTTGTAACCCACTCGAAAATCTATTCCCGAGATTGTTACTTAACGACGGTGTTTAGCATGAAAGCCTTGGGACACCAGGCCATCCGTCCACGCCTTCAAAACATCCACGCCGTCGGAAATTCGCAGCCGATTGCATGCGCGAACCTGACCTCATTTCATCTCTGATATAGAATGTGACACTCTCATAATGTAGGGTGCTCACGAGTCCGCAAAGTCATCTCCCTTTCATTGAGATGTGACTTCCCCAAAGTTATCCCCTTCTCAAGAGGATCCGCAATCTGCCTGAATGCACACTTCGTTGAACCCGAAGTACTTCTGCAGAGGAAATGGCATCCATCCATTTACAGCGCGTCTTTTACATTGGCCGTTCTTTTATTACCGATGCGGACATGTTCCACGAAAAACGCCCTAACGAAAGTTGTTCAATCCTCTTTCAGTCAGTCCGATCAGTGCCTTCTTCCTCTCCTTCACCGGTGTAATAGCTGGGCAAGTAGTCGATCTTCCATCGTCTCACGCGAACTGAGGTTAGCGAAAAAAAGGGAAGTGCCTTTTCTTTTTCTCTTTCAAGGACAACACGTCAGTCTGTGAACTCCATCGCCACACCAAGTATTTCTATCTTTTGGTCGTGTATTGACAGGGCTCTTGTGGGATTTTCGGGGTGTCCTGAGTCCCGACTGCCCTTGGCAGAAATATGACAAGCGTTGTCTTACTTGCGGCTTTTGCCTAGACGTGTTACCACTAGGCTGTTTGTCATGGGGACGCTGATGCGGGGACTCGTCCCATTTGGGAAGTTAACCAGGGACGAGCATGATCAAGATATCGGTGAAGTTCCCCACCGACTCGCCCAGGTACGATGCACCAAATATGTGGGTCTGTCATTCATACTGACAGCGTGTCATGCAATGGCATCTCATGGGTACCCAAGAGCAGGCCCCACAAACCAGTGGGATTCCCCCAGGAACCTTGATAAGTTACTGGTGGGCTGCACCGGCGCTGAGGGGCCCTGGATCCCAGCCTGGATCCTCACTGGTCTCACAACCGATAGTGGAGGGACGAAGAGGTTCGTTTTAGTTAGTCGTCACATTTCACCTATCGATATACATTGACTCCGTTCATAGTGAAAAATAAACAAGGTCTATGGACTACGCAAACGACCGATTGCCGCAATCTATCTAACCTATCAAATGGTCACGACGACCGTCTTTGGTTCTTGTTCTCCCTTTCCAGGTTGTGGGTCCCAGGCTGGCGTGTGTCTTTGAAACATCCGTCTACAGGTTTGGCTTGCCCGTCACAGCGCGATATCAATAGTAAGTAAGCCGCAAAGCGGATATTGAAAATCCAATTTTGAGAGCCAATGATCCCCCGGAGTTAGGTGTGACACGTCGCCCAACCATGAAGCTATCCATGGATCTGGCATTAGGAAATTCTAGACAGAACCCTTTCTGGAGCTGCTTCACGGCGAGATTCTGTAATGGGCAACATTCAGGGCGTTCTCCCCCTTCGTATTCCTGGTTATTGGGCTGATAGAGAAGGGTTTGATGTCCCTATCAGTGGACGCGGAGCGGCCAGAAAACTTTCCGTGGCTTTCATGGTGGGGTTACCTCGCCCTCACTGTTCATCCAACTGACCTATACCCAGAGCCTTCATCTGGACTTGCCCGCAGTTCAGGCAGGCGTTCCAGATCCAGTATCGGCAGCGCTACGCCGTACCCCGCACAGAACCCTTTCCCCGCAACCCTGCTCGATGTAGGGACAGTCGTGAATGATCTTGCAATCGGCACTTTGATTGAGGGGGATCCAGCCGGAGCGAATCTTCCACTCGCATTGGTCGGCTGTCTCATCGAACGCCGGAGTAAAGCGGAAATCCCCCTCCCAGCTCCGCCCACAGCCTGAAATTGTTGTCGCCACGGACGGACATGGGCGTCACCCGAATCAGTGATGCGGCTGTCGGTGGTATCATTGGATACGGTCAGATGGGGTCTGCACGGCCGAAAGGCATGTCCAGAACTAACCTTCCTGGGCAAACCGGGAAAAGATGCTGCGGACACAAAACGTTATATCCCCTCGGCTTCGTTGCCTCGCAGCGGGGTTCGATTTGCAGCAACGCGGGTGGTGCTGAGACCCTCGTGGATCAGATAAGAACACTCGGGAAACGGATGGCAACGGATATGGGCGATGGGTATGGCATTGGCCGAGTGACTTAATACCAAGCACCGGATGGTATTCATGTCTCCCCTGGTTTTAAGTTTCATGAACGGGAACGTAACGAGGCCTACCGGGACTGAATGGGTCACCTCGGGATGATGTGGCACATCCTACTTGTTCGGCATCGTCCAATTGTTCAGCGGAGGAAGGGGAGCTATACCTTACATGGACCGTCCCCAGAAAGGATAGTCGGCAGTGAACTACAGCCGGTAAATTAATTTGACTGTTTTTCCCCGACAAGCGAGTGCAAGCCACGAAGACAAGCGTCGAGCCCATTCATGTGACGATGATTCTATCTGCAAGTCAGGAAGTGACAACGAGGTGTTCCCCCAGTCAAGAACATCATCTGCGCGAACTTCACCGTTTCATCGGAGTTCGTGCGCTTAAACAACGCACCCATATGAACCACGACACCGTCCTTATGCGATACGTCCAGCTGACCGATGGGGTTCTGAAGTTAATGAGACCTGCTGTGCATTTCATTCAGTGGTCATATGAATGACGTGATACGACGACAGACGGACTAAACTTTGTTTACGCGGCCGGTCCGAGGAGAGCAACCTGAACGAAAAGTGTTTGCCGAGCTGACTGGAGATGCAGTGTCCGAGTCGTCGCTTGTCCTGGCAAGAGTGGAAGTTGAAGTAATCGGCATCGGACGTTGCGCCGGGTTTCAGCTCTCCGCTTTCAATTTTCTAAATTATATGTTGCCTCGATTGCACCTCTGATCGTGATCAGTAGTCATCGCGCCGCCCGGCTGGGTCGGAGGAGCTGTAGACTAAGCGTCAATGATATCAAACTTTTTTTTTCCCTTTTCGTGAACGGTGAGATCCATCATGTTGCGATCGAAACATGCTGCGGAAAGGAGATAAGAACACAATTAGGAGCACAGCATATGTTGAGTGATGGGCACGCTGGAAAAGCATGTTCGCTACTATGCACCAAAAGCTGTAAACAATAGAGTTTTTTTTCATGCACTCAAAGGACGAAAATACCGGGAACGATCGCGCGTTTCCACGATATAATACCGCACAGGGGCAGTGGCGACATGCAATGAAAAATCGTTTGCCAACATATATACTACATTGTATGTCCATAGCGGCGATAGAGGAATTTGGGAAGTTTCATGTCGAATGGTACTGTCAGGGTCAGGGTCATCAATGAATTGGAGCGACCAAAGAAAGGGTTGAACGAACATGAACACGTCACAACGAAGCTATGCGGACGTATGGAGTCCAAAGACAGCTTGCCCAGAAAACTTACGCGATGTGGCCGACGTGATCCCGGATGAAAGAGTGAGAGAATCAGGAGATAAACCTGCCCTTCTTCCCATTGACAAGGAACCTAATCGACGTTTGGGGAGGCCCATCTCGACACGACGCCATGAGTTTGGTGTGCAAATGGTGACATGATACTTTATCTTTTAGCTGGGATCTTTGAGTATTTTGCGCTTTAAAAACGGAGATTACGGTATCGAGAACTTTACAGGAGTTAGCGGTTACCTGACATCTTCTTCGCTAACCATGATAGGCTTTTGCGGAGGAAGCGGCTAGCGACAGACGATAATAATAATATGAACAAACTCGCCATCCGAGTCGGATACCAAGGAGTGCTAGGTGTTGCGTGACGTTTCGTCGGTACGATAGGCTTGTCGCCAGTGATAGACTCAGACAGAGCGTGTCTTCGGACACAAGCGGGGAGCCACGGGAAAGTGAGCACGTAACCAGTGAACAGCTTTGGGAAAGATGAATACACTCCCGGCGAAGTTGGAGGAAAGATTGCCGGTCGAGGATGTAATGGCGCGTCAAGGTTTAGGACATGGGTCAGCAAACGCAGCAGTTCCTAACCCCCCAGGAAGGCATATACATATTGGTGGCTAAAAGTAGCGATATCAGGGCAGATGGTATCAGAAGAGGCAAGTAAAAAGCGTGGTCGACATGGGTCGGATATTATCGCAGCGCCTCTGAGATGTGCCTGTGGTTGCCATACTCATAAACGATTGAATAGCGGCAACTGGCGCCATGGCGCAAAGTCGCATTTGGAAATGGTGTTCCATGGAGGAACTTCGATGATGATCAAAGATCTTTTCACCTCATGTTGAACCCACCTGCTGATATGATGCCGCAGGCTACGTGTCATGTGCTGAAAGGGTAGAGTAAGGGGACGAAACGGAAGTAGGCCGCATGGCAAGTGCAGGCATGGAAGCGAAGAAGATGGCGGCGGAGGAACATTGGCATTACATGTATTATCTATCATTTGGACTTGGTAGCGAGTCTGGATGGAGCAAGTCTCATCCAGAGTGGATTCATGATCCGGGGGGATGTAACGGCGCACCGCACCGTTCATCCGGTCAACGCGGGTGTTCGGACATGAAAAGATCGATCGTTTTGAGGACGGGCTGGTGGGCAGGAAAAAATTGTTCAAGGACGTGAGGAGAGAAAAAACTATTGTCAAAGTGTGGTGTGGCCACCACACACGACGGCGTAAAGGACGAAGAGGGCCGAAAGAGGCAGGTTTGGCAAGTGTATGGTAATATTACCATATGCAAGAGCCGTACTATATCAACCATAGAGCGTTGGCAAACACGCTACGGGAAAATGTAACAGATGTCAGTATTCTTTTCGGAGATAGACGGACTCATCTTACCGAAGATCAATGCATGCAAAAGCCAAATCCATCCCTCCTTATTACGGAACTGAAATTCGAGGTGCCTTTACTAATTGCACTGATCCAGTGTGCCTCTCACCACCATTGGCAGAAATATATATATCCCGAAGAACTTACTCCGCAGGCCCACCTGCTGGAACTTGCCGTTCGCCGGAGGGTGCCAAGGTAAAGTTTATTGTTTGAACCTGAATGTGAGCTCAGATCAAAATGTCATTTAAGCAGAAGACCGGCTGTTCATCCTGCACGTCCCGAGCGGGTCTTTCTGTCATCCGGACTTTTATTAACATTCAAGGCTGACCCACTTCGGTTAGCTTCGGGGCTGTAGCCACATCGCCCGTCAATTTCTCGTAAAGTTTTTAAACCGCTGACTGTCTTTCAGGTTCGTGACTCCACTCTGCCACATTTATCTGTGCACTTCTCCTCGTCTTGCTAACCCTTATCCTTTCTGTCTCTATGGACCCGGATAGGCACCTGCCCATTCCTGGGCGTAAACATCCGGCTCCCATGATGTCTCCCTCTGCACCTGACCCCCAGGCGCGTCCCATCTCATCTGCGACCACATACCAGCCTTCTCTCCCATCCATACGACAACTCCACCCCTATCTTCCACCCTCGGGTGCTACGCAATCCAATCTTCCCGTTCAGGATTCGCCATCCTATGGTTACGCACCCCTCGGTGGTTACGCTGGTCCTTCAGGATCGACAGATCCTCATTCTAGCCAACCAATGCCATCCCAGAGTGGCATGTATCCCCGAAGCGAAGTTCTCGATTCAGAGCCCGAGGGCGAAACGGAGCAGCCTGGACCTGCTAAAAAGAAACGCCGACGTCAAGCCCTGAGTTGCAATGGTACGTCTTTTGGACGTCACACTTGACGCAGATCTTTCCTGACTTGGATCGCCCATTATGCGCGCGGATGTTGACTCCTTGTCGTTGGGGACGCATCCACTCGAACCCGGCTCTACAGAATGTAAAAGGCGGAAGATCAAATGTGACAGGTTCGGTATCTGTATACCTGTTAGGTCTCGAGACCGCTGAGGCAGTTTTTTCCAGGGCACAACCGTGTGGCCCCTGCACACGACGCGGTGAACAGTCTAAATGCCAGTGGCGTACCTTGGAACCTGTGTATGTTAAGTTTATTCTCCAGGTTCAACGGAGGTACTCATATTTAGGTCCCAGGGACAAATACATCACTCGACAAGAGTACGATGATCTGAAATCCCGTAGCAGGGCAGAATACGACGAACTCAAGGCTAGGTTAGATCACCTAGAAACCATGGTCTCGCGCATTTTCTCCGCCCCACATGGCGCCGTTAATGTGCCGTTGTATTCAATGTCTCCCGATATGTCAGGCGCTCCACAGTCTGAAAACATTGGATACCACGCTGGTCATGCGCCAACGGGGCCAGTGCTCTACTCGCCCACTGTGCCTCCGTCGTCTTCATACCAAGCTGAACATGTACCTAAACCCCCGCACTACCCATCAAACTCCCCTCACCTAGTTACATCAGGGGCACTCCCGGCCACCACTCCCCCTCAACCTCCAGGAGGAGGAGGCGGTGGTGGACCAAGCCACGTCCGGCGTGCTTCCGCGTCCGAAGCTAGGTCACCGTCTGCTGTGAGACAATCACCCCTTTCCCTCGCCTCCATCACATCTCCCTACAACACCGATGCGCAGTCAAAAAACTGCCACGCGCAGACGCTCAAGTTGCCGGGCGAGCGTCTGCGCCCAGTTCTTCTTCGAGACGAATGGAAAGGCCTGGCAATACCACGCTGCGACATCCGTCCGCGGCGACGGAACGCCCACACGCGTCAACGACGAACATATCGGACGTTGCCATGGGAGGAGGGCCGTCGTCCGGTCCTCCCATGGCTCTCCACTTACCCGGGCCATCACCTCGGGGGCGATACGGAGACTCGGGAAGTCTCCCAGGACATGATCCAGGCCGAGATGTGAGGGACAGCAGGGATGGAAGACATGGTCCTTCCACGGATCGCTAACAGGTTTCCAAGTTTCTGCTCCGGCATATCCAGTCCAACCAATAATTGATGACGACCGATCCCTATGATACAATTCACTCGTGTGTGTTGTTCCGAATGATCCGGGCTCCACAACTCCACAGCATGCGGTACTTTTTGCGCGCACTTTCTGTCTCCAATTCATTTGCACGGACCATGACTTTTTCCTACGATGTACTTCTTCCTTCACGGCCATTAATACGTTGCTCCTGCTCCGTTCGTGAACATTTTTTTGCGATGCATTTACGACATGTAGCATTATGTCCATTAGCCAAGATCATCCTGTCGCAGCTACGCTATACACCAGTTATGACCCCCCTGCCGAGTAGTAGATAATTTATGAGCGCCCCAGCGGTCGCCTATCACGAGTTCTAAAAAGAGGCAAGAAATTACTCCCAAACCAAGCTGCCCCGATCGTCCACCGTGGCATGCATGCCACCGCTCGGCCGTTTCCCTCCACCCTGTTGAGACTGCTCGATGATCCGGAGTCGCTCCAACTCGCGTTGGTGCTTTGCGAGCCCTTGTAATCGCGCCGCCTCTGCCTCTGCCTTGGCAGACTTAGCAAGCTCTCTCTTGCGAGCGTTTTGTCGTTGCTTCTTGGTCGTCGCTTCTGGCGTCGCAGCGGGTGCATGTGATGCCAAAGTAGATGCCGTTGTCGACGTCGTCTGTGGAGGTCCTATTATTTAGGGTGTCAGTGAGAGCGCCAAGAATAAAAGGGAAAAGTTAGAATTACGGGTACGATGTCGACTCTTGACGACGCCCCATTCTCCTTCGTCTTCTTCATCGGCGTCAAGGACAAGCATGCTTTCTTCGACAACGTCTCCATAGTCCTCCCATGAGAAACCTGGAACGGGGGTCTCGTCCGCAGGGGGCTGGACGCGCATGACGCGTGCGAGAGTGGGGAAATCAGGTTGTTCCAGCATACTGGGTAGAGAAGAAATAAAATTCAAGATCAGCGCTCAGCACCCGCACCAATCGAAAGACACGCGAAACATCGCCATCGAATGTAGGCGAGGAAAACAAGGCATGATTGGTGGTGAAAAAAACTGAGAAACGTACTCGTCGACGCCCGTTTTCCTCGGTTTCGGAACGAGTTTCTCGGCGAGCGTACGCGGTACAAGGTCTCCGCGCGCGCCGCGCATATCCATCGCGTCGCTGTCCATACGTTCCGCCACAGGCGACTCGCTCGGCGTCGACGCCAGATCGCTGCTCGTCACGTCCATCGAGTCCGCGAGCCCTCGCGCCTGTCCATTGATGGACCTGGAAGACTTGAGATGACGACGGTCAATGTGCGTCCATGAACTGTCGGTGTCAAACGACAACGAGGGGCGGGGCTGGAGCGGCGCATGTGCACGAGGCGGTACGAGCCTCGTGCTGCTCATTCCGAGGGACCCTTTGCCTGGCACTGCACGGGAGGAACTTGGTAGTGCCTTGTCACCCGACACGGACGGAGAGAGAGACAGGGAAGCGTCGGTGCTATCGCCCGAGCGCACAGCAAGACGTCCAACGTCAACTTCCTTGCCCGTCTCCGAACCCTCGTCGTCCCCATCCTTTCCATTGTCCCGCGCCTGCGCCTGCGTCTGCTTCTTCTGCTTCTTCTGTTTCTTCTTCTTCTGGGTCTTGACGCTGGGTGCCGGATTGGACGTCGTCCCGGTTGGAGAAGACTCTTGAGACGCCACGTCCGCAACGACGTTCTCGAAATCGCCCGGTATGACCCGCGGGAGGGAGACGTGGGCTGCTGCTCCGTCTTCACCTCCGTCTTGACCCTTG
>JBBPSA010000066.1:0-17773 GCA_038093355.1 Boletus calvinii | reverse complement strand
CTACCCCTTCCCCCACCGGTACCGCACCCCGCCGACTCGACTCATTGCACCGCCGTCCCCACCACCCCATCCCTCTCAGTGCTTGCAGTAGTTAACCACCAGCTCTCGAATTGACCCCTTCAGACGCGACGACCTCCATCCTTTGCGACGACCTCCGAGTCCGCGTTGACGTCACCACCGTGCATGCCCGCGACAGCGTGTTCGGCAACTTCGTGCGCTCTAGGGCAGTATGACAATTCGCCGCTCGACTACGACTTGTCCGTGCACGTTTACATTATCCCATAAATCATGAGTCTTAGTTCGGAGCGTCGAGGAGACGTATGTCGCAATCCTCTGCTGCAAGTGTTCTTCTGTATTAGCGTCCAATCGAACACCAGGAACACGCTTCTTTTCTACTACTGTTTTGGCGGGATTATCGGAAAGCACCGCCCACCGCTAAAGCCGCCGGTTCGTCGCGACATTCGGGACGAACAGGAAGATCTCCCAGCGGTCCGTGTAGATGGGAAACAGTTTGCAACACGCAGGGAAGCAGTGGTCAACAGCAAGCCTTAAGCTTCAGCTCTGACTCGGACGCAGGGATTATATCAGTCTGTGGGAAGACTCAGTGACTTTGCGGCGGCAGAAAAGAACTGCAATTGGACCTCTATTCTGGGATCCGATAAATGCTTACGCAGGCGAAAGGACGCCTACCCACGAGTCCCCGAGGGACGAGTTCATGTATTTGCAACAGATCCAAAGGCTGATGCCGAACGCCGACTTGGCATTGCGGTCCTGAACACCGTAGCCGAAGAACACCAATTGCACTTGCAAATCCGGAGTGCACGATCGTACCCTCCTCATATATACCTTGTGGTGATGAGTCTTACCATCTTCAAATCTCTCTCGCCATTCCCCTGGATCTGCGTCCGGTACAGCTCTGAATGGAATGCGTCCCTCCGCCGTTCCCTTTGCGAAACTGAATGACTGGATGAAACTGCCCGGTTCCCTGAAGTGGCTTGTTCGAATGCCATTGACCACACTGCTCGCAATGCTTGAGTTCTTGACGGACACTTGCTCCATAGCATCCGTCCTGGTTTCCGGCGCAGACTATGGCTCGGAAGAGAACAAGCTAACTCGCATCCAAGTTATTTCCCTTCTCGAATCCTGGCATGTGATCGATCCTATTGCATCAATGCCAGCCTCCTGGTATTCTTTTTCTCCGAAATGTTGCTTAAGAACTTCATCGCCGTCTTCTGGTACGATCAGCTACTACTATCCCCTACCACCGAGTCGGCACCTACCACTGATTTGGTGGTCACTGTGTCACAAATTGCCACGGATCACTACACCACTTGGTTCGGACTCCGCCCAGATCTAACATAGACATACCAGTGTACGGGCTAATAGTGCAAGCATTCAAGTTGCAGTTTGTGTATTGTATAATTAAAGGGCATCTGACCTGGATCGTAAGAGCTACTTGCATGATCGGGTTGGGGGATCAAGCCGTTATGGAACATATGTAGAGTGTAAGGAACGTGAATATGGGACACAGAGTCACTTCACGATGAAAATTTGCGCGATGGTCCAGCGAGGTCGGAATAAGGCTTGAGTTTGTCGACATAGAAGGTGTGACAGCACTTGCACTGTCGTACCTACTGATGATCGCCAACGACCACGCCCTGCGACGCATGACCGCCATGACCATATTCGAAACACCGTTTCGGCAGACGCTCGGCGACTGACATTGGTGTGACAATGGTAAACTCAAGAACTACTGTGTCGTTTTTCTTTGTTTAACTTCGGGGACGCAGGTAGAACACAGAAAATAATATGTGTGAAGTAAAGTAGTGAAAATGTTGTGTATTTTGTAGGGTGCCGAATCGGTGGTAGGTGCTGACTCAGTGGTAGGAGGATAGTAGTATTACCTAAACGCTCAGCAGCTTCGCAATGGGTTCCGTTCTGTTACCGCGAGTCAATCAAATACAAGCCTTTCTTTAAATCTCTTCCATTCAGAGAAGCTATGCTCCACGTGGAAACTACGACAAATTCTTGAACCAACGAATAATGATACATAATCTATGAGCCAACGATACAGTCAGGAAATACCTGATAAAAGTAGCGAAAAAAAAAGTGCATCGCTCACTACTGAGCGGGATGAAATCAAGCGAAAGCGTAAACCATAAACGACGTGTCAGGGGGGGTAATCTCGTACTAGAGTCTGGGTCTTCGAACGACAAGAATAAATTAGGAGTCATGAAGATGAATGTCGGCTTAGAGGCAATTGGTAGTACCCCCCATCTGTCTTCTGCACCGTTCCTCGACATCCACGGCTTCTGCCACAGGAAGGGGTTCACGCTTTATGTCTAGAGTTAGTTTTGTCGTGATCACAAGGTATCGGGAAGTACGTACAACGACGAGATCAATATCTGCATGTTGTACCGCCCGCGCTTCAGAGGCAGCGACAGGGACAGGTGATGCAGAGGCTAAAATTATCCGTTAGACGGTTATTTTCGAGGATACGATGGATGTGACTGACCCAAAGCGGCCAGGGCAGCAATGACGTAGAAGACAGTGAACTTCACGGCGTACATGTCGATTTTGGGATGGGTTTTATTGTTCTGAACTGCCCGAGAGTGTGCGGGGTTGCAATGAGGAAGGGAAGCAAAGCGCAGAACAATAAGAGCGTCGCGTAAGTTGGCTTGACTGACTCACCAGGACACGCCAATGTATCTTTATACTCATAGCGCCGCGCTGTCGACATCTCCCTTTCAACCTACCGTATGTGGTTAGCGATGAAGCTAAGGTCCAATTTTGGTATTTCACTTGAAACCAAATTTGGACGTTAGCTTGTTCGCTTTTCAGTGACCTCGCTTAGGCTTGATGCAACGCTGTCATGCTGGAACCCAGGCTCCCAAGCACCCGTCGAGGGAGAGGCTGTCAATCATGAGCATTAGGACAAGGCTACGTGTTTCTGTGTTTTTTTTACTCCCTTGACGGTAGATCGTCTCTCTCTCAACACATAGGTGGGTAGGAACCTGTCGCTTCGTGTCAATGAAAAAATACAAGGTCATGAGGCTCAGGAATAATATGGATCGAGTGAGATATTAGATGTCATATCTGCCACTGTCGGTGGCAGGTGAACAGCAGCACCTTCCTATTTAGGATGACCGGTAATTTCTTGGCTCGCCCTGATCCCGCCCAGATGGCATATCATTCACACTGCAACGGCAGGAGTCCGGGAGCACCCATCTCCTAGGATGATTCAAGGTGATTTTCGGAGTGCCTTCGTATAAGCACGACGTTGGCAGACTCGGTCGAGTAAGGCATTATCCAGCACGAAAACATCTTTCTTTAAAATTTATTCCGTTCAGAGGAGCTATACTTCAGGTGGAGCTACAACACATTCTTGAACCAACGAATAATGCTACACGATCTATGAGAGCCAACGATACAGCCAGGAAACTCCTGATAAAAGTAGTGGAAATAAAAAAGTGCATCGCTCACTACTGAGCGGGGTAAAGTGATGTGGAAGCGTGAACCATAAACGACGTATCGCTGGTGCTGTACTTTGGATCCTCGAATGAGAAGAATAAAATAGGAGTCGTGAAGATGGATGTTGGACTAGAGGCAGTTACTCATGCCCCCCATCTGTCTTCTGCAACGCTCCTCGACATCGACGGCCTCGGCCACGGGTTCGCGCTTTATGTAGAGTCAGTTTGGTCGTGACCTCAGGGTATCACAAAGCACGTACAGCGACGACATCGATGTTTGCAAGTTGTATCGCCCGTGCTTCAGGGGCAGGGACAGGGACAGGTGATGCAGAGGCTAAAAGTATCCATTAGATGGTTCATTTTCGAGGACGCGCTGGATGACTGACCCAAAGCAGCCAGGGCAGCAATGACGTAGAGGACAGTGAACTTCATAGCGAACATGTCGATTTTGGGATGGGTTTAATTGTTCTGAACTGCCCGAGAGTGTGCGCCGCCGGAATGAGGTTGCAAAAGTGCAAAGCAATGAGCTCGTTGCGTAAGGTGGCTTGATGGGACTGGACGATGTACCATTGCGTCTTTATACACATCGCACCGCGCTGTCGATATCTCCCTTTCAACCTACCGTATGTGGTTAGCAGTAAAGCTAAGGGCCAAATCTGGTACGTTACTTGAGACCAAATTTGGACGTTAGCTTGTTCGCTTTTGATGTAATCTGCTTGGCAGCTGGAGCCAAATTCCCACTGGTGCCATTGACTTTTAAAGGTGTCTCTTTGTGACAGTGGAAAATTCAAGGTCATGCAGCTCAGAAATATAGATCGAGTGAGATATTAGATGTCATCTGTCAGGTGACAGCGAACCACAGCACCTTCACCTCTCTATCTAGTCAGGATGCCCCCCGAGCCTCGCACCGATACTAGCCTGGCGACTTGAATTAAATCCCGTTGTTCATCGCGGTCACCGACCCGACCCGCCCACAGGTGAGTGTGGCGCTGGTTGCCATACGGATATGCACCCATACCTCACTTTTTTGTTGCTATTTCTTAGGCACATGCGCTAGTAAGTAGTATCCCCTCTCAGTGGCTTGCTGAGCAATGTGTTGGGACAAGTCAGTACGCCGTCGGACACTAATTTGGATCTCCCTTTCAATCCATGGGGCGAGCTTGGCAAGACAGCGCAACTATCTGCAAAGGATTGCAAAGATCGTGCCTGTGGTGGTCTGACAGTGGGGCTGGTGCCTTCCCTTGCTGCAGGTGCCAGTCCCAGTGGCCGCGTTGCAGAGCCGGCCTACCATGAGAAAGTGAGAAAGGAAAGGTTGGGCAAATACAACACTTGCCAAAACCGTCGTCTTCGTGACCTAGTTTTAAAATAGATCACCCGACTCCCGGGACCCGGGTACATATAGAAGCGGCGCGGGCCTTGCGCGGACACACGTGAAAGCTTTGGATTGGCTCACATCGATAATTTCGTGCTGCGTATAAAAACACGGGATAGACTGCACCTACAGCTTACATAGCGATCGCCCACAAACCTGCACCGATACCGATACCCAAACAAACGGTGGCGAAGATGCCAACCGGCAGGAGCAAGCCAGCCCAGATGTATGCAAGTATCCCAGTGACCGCCAACGTAAACCCAACTGCAGCGAGACAAAGGGTGGTATGGTAACAGCGCATTACAAGAGACAACGGGGGTGGCGGTGAAGAAAACCGAGAGGATCGACCAGAGATGACAGGGAACCGAAGCCCCTCGGGACCCTGCAGACAAGTCATGAACCAGTGCAGCGGGAGCACCGCCTCGAGTACAATCCTTCGTGAGAAACGCTGTGCAGGTTGAGCTACACCTAGACGCGAGGACGGGATGCCTCCGACCTTTGTACCCTCTTCGCCAGATGCGTCGATGATCCGGTGGCGGAGCAATGCGAACGACGCGATGTAGCCAAGTATAGCTATGCAGACTGAATATACTGAGGATGAGAACATGAGAAACACCCACTTGCACAGATGTGGAAGATCAAAGCTCCCGCAAGACAGGCATACACCAGCTCACGAGCGGTCGTGCTTATGGTAACTCCAATTTCAGTATTGAGAGCAGTCAAGGAAAAAAGCTCCCCATCCATGGATGCCAGAAAGGCGGTCTTAATAAAGTTGTATCATGAAGATGGATACGGTCAAAAAGACACCGTCGTTGACGTACCACGACAGTCAGAATTTGCAGCCGCTTCATCCAGGCGTCCAGTAGGTCGGCGTTGACTCGTTTTTCATCATCATCATCGTCATCAGAGCTCGAAGATGGCGGATTCCCGCCATCAGATTTGCCTTTGCCTTTGTCATCGCTCGTGCATACAACGCCGTCTTTTTCGGGTGCTGCTAGTAGGGGCGAAGATAGCGACTTGAGTAACTCGATCCCAAGGAGTCAACATGACATACGTGGGGTATTCTGCGAACACGCTTCCTGTACACCTTTTACATGCTTCGGGTGATCAGTCATATTAGATATTCACGAAAAGGCGGCCTGCAGTCGGAAGTGGCCGAGACAGTTAGCTACCGGAAGAATTAACTTTAAACAGAGTTCAGATGCTCGACGTGCGGCGTTGCAAGGGGACAACTGACCAGAGCTATTGATACCAGTAGTTCTTGATTTGTCGCGCGGGGAGCTCGAGCCCTGGAGGGACCTGTGAGAAGGAGTTGGTTTAAAAATGATGCTAAGTGGCCGAGGTGATCGAGAGCTGTCTAATCACAGGCTGCCCAAACATGGATCGTTCCTTCATCGAAGCACAGGGTTCTATAACAACTTGCCGTGCCACGTAAAGTCGAAGGAAGCGCGGCGCAGATCGCCGCCGTGTTTCATGACCTCGCCAAGCCTTCGAAGCGCGATATTGCGGTTATTTTTGATGGTCACCACCTTTATATAAAGTGTCACCCGAGTCGAACGAAGCGGCTCGAGCTAGAATCCAGTAACATCCGGTCCAAGTTTTACTGTGTTCGTTCAAGTTGTTGTGGAGTGGTCGAACGATCGTGAGAATTGATAAGCCGCATCAAATGGGTCATGTCACCTTTTGCACAGGTCTGCGACGCCGGATCATATCATTGAGTGAGTCTCAGTTCTTTCATATTCCCCTCTTGGGGCTGCAAAGTACTAGGATGAAAATACTGTATCAGTCAGCTGTACGTTTGACAGAAGGTCTTTCAGACGCTTCTGAATGATCCTTTCCCCGTCGTCAGAGACAGGGATCAAATCTTCTCTCTGAGTCGCTGCTATTCTCGCCACACAAGTCGTTTCGTGCATCATGTTGACCGGTTCTTTTTTCTCCTTTAGGGTAGCTGCACGCACGTTGGGTCCGGTCCTCCAAACAAAAACCTGACCTACTTCACGTTTATAGATCAGAGGTGATTTGGAGGAGTATGAAGGAGTCCTGTAGACACATGGATGTGGCAGGCCATTGAAGAGTTAGCCAGAGTCGACTCATCATTCTACCTTTCGAGCCTAGTCCCCATCACCCAGGCCTCGACTCTATACTACAGCCCTCGCCTGTTGAGACACGTTGCCCAAGGTCGGCCCCAGAACGAGGAAGCTTGCCGGAAATGCCAATGTCCGGGTCGTGCCGCGAACACGAGGCAAAATGCCCGGTACCGCATGTCGTTCCGAGGTGCGGGTACATAAATTGCAAAGGGTATTTTGGCGTATGACCTACAAAACCGATTATCTGTCATCCATCCTCCCCTCTACTCTCTCTACTCCAGACACCCACGTCATGGCCGCGATGGATATCGAAATGGCATCTCCGGTTGGACCCTTGGTCGCTGTGGCATATGACCAGGATCACGCGTTCGGCATTCCGGTGAGGATTATCATTTGTATGGACGACGAAATCGCTCATCGCGCCATCAGGCTTATCAGTCTGAAGTCGATCTTTGTCAACTTCTACAGGCCATGTCTCTTACCAAGGGGAAATTCAAGGTTGATCACATCCAGTTCATCTCCGAGATTATCATTGACGATCGCTGGAGAAAGGTTCACGAGACAGAAATGGCGGGCTATGTCCCACATGTAACGCAAAGTGCAAACGAGCGCGATGCAAGCACGGAGGACCCGGCGTACCATGTGAGTCTCCCGCCTTGTTTCCCCAACGCTTCTTGAACATCCTCCCTAGTCCGACGCATCGGAGTCATCAAGCTCAAAGTCCAGCTCCTCCGACCAACCCCACACCGACTGCCTTCCCACCTCGTCCACCATCGTCCACCCTTCCCAACTCCCCGCATGCCACTTCCTCCAATCCATCCTCGCTTCGCTCGTCCCAGACTCCCCCGTCCTTTCTCCATCCCCGTACCCTTACCCCGCCGCAAACGCGTTTCAGACGACGAACGGAGTTTACCTGGACACCCTGCTCCTCCATCGCAGTCTTCTCGCCGCGTTTCCTCCAGCACACACAGGGTGCGCAACAGTGCTTCACGAGATCGCAAGGGCGATTGAGGTGCGGGCGTGGCAGGCGGACCGTGACTCGGATGCGGAGGCAGTCGCTGCGCTGAGGCAGGAGGCTCACATTGTTGCACGCTGGGTGTGATTTCATCTATCGCATACAAGGAATCTGCAGGTTGGATTCCGGTACATTGTTGCTGTATTGAGCCTGGTTGGCACAAAAGTTGTCAATGGCACACAGCACTCTAGACATTGCCTTTCCGATGGTGATCATCCCATCTCAAACTTGGGAAGAAATACTTGAGGCACGAGCGTTAAACGTTGGTCGCAATCTCATATCTAATCATTCTCAACCATGACAGCGATTGAGAAGTAGGACTCTACGGTACATTGCTAGAGCAGATCAACATGTAGACTGAGGATATTCAAGTAGATCACGCCAATATAAAAAAACGACCTTGGTCCTTTGCTCAGGCAGTTGCATTGTTGAAAACAAGCAAGTTAGGCGAGCCCTTGCCTGCGTCTTGGATTAGGCGAGGAGTCGAGAGCTCCAGAATAGCCTGCTTTAGCTGAGCAGGAGACATAGAGATGGGACCCTGTTGAATTGGGGCAAAAAAGTCGGGTGAAGGAAGGTATTGAGACATCCAATACGGAAGTGCTGCGCGAACGATGGCGTAGAAGGAAGTGTATGTCTCCTCAACCTTGAGGGCCTCAGAAGTGAAGGAAACGGAGGGGTTGAATGTCACAGAAGGATAAATGGAGAGGAGGTATGCGATCAGGCCAGCAACATGAGGCGATGCCATGGAGGTGCCCGACAGTGTGGCAATTGCCGTTGGAGAGCCCTTGTAGGTGGAGACAATGTTGAGGCCAGGAGCGAAGACATCTACACATTTGCCGTAGTTGGAGAAGTAAGCGCGCTCATCACCAAGCGTGGAAGCCGCAACAGTGATCGAGTTCTTGGAGGCTGCGGGCGAATATTCACAAGCATCCCTGTTGTCATTGCCTAAATTCTGTGAGTAGATGATATAGAAGGGTGCTCGAGATTCACATACCAGCTGCGACAGCAAAGTGGAGCCCAGCATCGACAGATCTGTCGACGACGATATCCAAGGATGGTGACTTGGACCCACCAAGACTCATGTTGGCAACGGAACCCTTGTGAGAAGTCCTGCCAGTAGTAGCGACTTCAGCACGGGCAGCTGCGGCTTTCAACTGAGCCTGTTCCGAAGCCCAGGCAACACCAGCAACGACATCGGACATGGATCCACTACCATTAGAGCCGAGAACCTTGACAGCGATGAGGTTTGCCTTCTTCGCGACACCATACTTGCGAGATCCAATGGTACCAGCACAGTGTGAACCATGACCGTTGCCGTCCTCGTCCTCATCGTCTGGGATGGTTTTCCCCCATGAGGCGCGACCTTCGAACTCTTCATGATCGAGGTTGATGCCAGTGTCAATGATGTAAACATCGACACCCTCGCCGCCATGCGAATCATACACATAGCGGGCGAAATTACCAAAGGTAAGCTTCTTCCTGTGGCTAATACGAGCAAGACCCTACGGCACACTGGATTAGAGCGGGGATAAGCGGAAGGAGGAGGGACATACCCAGGGTGCGCTCTTCTGGGTGTCGACCGGCCCCATGTCAGTGGTGTGGACAACCTGATCGCGCTCTACGAAGTCAACCTCTGGCATTCTACGTATCTGGTCGAGAACGACGTCTGTGAACTCTCCAGCATAGCCTTTGATGTGGCTGTCATAGACGTGGCGGAGGCCGGAAGCGACCTCAGCGCCAAGAAGGGAGTCGGACTGGTGGGCTGATTGCAGGAAGTTAAGGTGGTTCTGCATGAGCGAGGGAGAAACATCATCCTTTAACACGACGATGTACGAGTTGTTGATAGTACCGTGGACGTGTTCAACCTGGACGAGGGGGGCGACGGCGAGGTAAGGACGGCGCTGTGAGGCATAAGGAGAGGTAGAAAGAGGGGAGGCCAGCGCCGAGGACGCCAGCGACGCCGCCAGAAGTGCTAGAGTGAACTGGGACATGACGGGCGGATAGAAAGAGTCGCGTGCAGTCGAGAGCCACTACTTAACCGTTTCCCCGGTTGGGATTGGCTTTGTTTGGTTTAGGTGGCGAGCAGTTCCAGCGCAGCACCCATTCTGGGTAGTCTCCGCGGGAACTCCCAACGCACAGGCTCATTGTAAATCGTGGGTTTCACCTGACAATGTCCCTGGCTCGATATGATGCCCCAGTTGGATCCGCGTTATCGTAGTGCATCATGAAAATTGCGTCAGCTCACGGGAGTGTTCCACGTATGCCACCTCGATTCTCGACCGCACCTTCTCCATGGTCCGAATTCCCACGCGATTAGCTCTGCTAAAAGTCGGTGAATCAGATCCTGAACGACCGTTACTAAATCATTAATACTTGCGCGAGGTTACCACGCCCCGACGGGGACTCAAATCGACGGGGGCGTAGTCGTTGACTCACTGTCACCAACCTCCATCGTCCTCCTAGAGGTGCACTAGCAATGAGTGCCAACTTGCATTCAAATGACTCTCCGTTCAATACAATATCTACTGCCACCTCCATTTCCTCGTTTCGCGAAATGGTGCACGCTCAAGAGAGGACACCCCTTCTCGACCGAGACGACGTCGAAGCTGGTCCAGCTCAGTATGCCCCACATACATCCTCTGCGCCAAATGCCGCCTCGACCACTGGTGAGTCTTTGTTTTCAAAGTACCCCATCAACCTGAACCAATTTTATCTTCCTGGTACTCGAAGGGGTAAAGCGAACAAACATGCGCGACACCAAGTTTGCAAGGAGATTGCGATACTATGTGCCTTCGACCGCTTGGATCCCTGACTACTCATTCTCTCTGTAAGTATGCGTGGTCTTGCCTTTGCTGCGCTACGTCTCATTGTCATCCAGCCTTGGTGGCGATGTGCTCGCTGGCGTGTCACTCGCTGCTATGATCATACCTCAGTCGGTCAGTTACGGTACCTCGCTAGCCAAGATTGGTCCAACTGCTGGTCTTGTAAGCAGCGACGTCTCCATCTGATCGTCTACTTGGTGCTATATTTTTCTGTCAGTTCGCAGCTTCCATACCTCCAATAGCCTACAGTTTACTCGGAACTTCAAGGCAACTCAATGTTGCAGCGGAAGCTGCTTTGTCGTTGCTCGTCGGTCAAGCCGTTAGCGAATATCGTCACTCGAACCCCGATGTCTCTCCTGATAAAATAGGTGTCGCTGTGGCGACTGCGATAGGTCTCCAGGTACGATTTTCCAATGACTTCATCAAGACCTTACTTACACGAACGCCAGGTTGGGTTATTCGCGTTCCTCCTGGGTTTCCTTCGCCTCGGCTTTTTGGATGTTGTCCTCAGTCGTGCTCTTCTCCGAGGTTTTGTGACCGCCGTCGCAGTTGTGATCACCGTGTGCGTATGCTTGCTTTCTATCACTGTAGCACATATTGACGTCTCGCTTAGGGAACAACTCATCCCGATGTTTGGTTTGGCTGCGCTGGAGGGCCAAGTCCGTCCTGAAACAACATTAGACAAGATCCTCTTTCTCGTCGAATATGTTTGGACACACTCTCACAAACTGACAACTCTCATCAGTTTTGGAGTATTGTTCGTCTTGATTTTCTTGCGATTTTTCAAGGAATCCTTCAAGAGAACTTGGTGGATTTATCGACTTCCCGAGGTTCTTCTTGTCGTCGTTGCCTCCACTTGTAAGCTGTGGTGCTACCTGTAGTACATCGGCATTAACATTCTTTTAGGGGTGTCCAATGAGCTGCATTGGGATCAAGAAGGCGTCACGATTCTCGGTTCCGTTTCTATTTCAACCGGCAAACATTTCTTCAAGTTTCCTTTGGGCTCGCATACAAATCCTTTCTTGCGTGGTACAACATCTACTGCAATGTGAGTGTCTTTGCTGCACGTGAAGCTGAACGTTAACCGTCGAATTTCACAGTCTAATCACGGTCATTGGGTTCTTGGACAGTATTGTCGCTGCGAAGCAGAATGGGGAGCGCTTTGGCCATCCAATTAGTCCGAATCGCGAGCTGGTTGCATTGGGTGCGGCCAATCTTGCTGGATCATTTGTACCAGGCACCCTTCCTGCTTTCGGTTCGATCGTGAGGTTCGTGCAGTTGGCATATGTTTGGACATTAAAACCCACGAGATCGCAGGTCTCGGATTAATGGCGATGTCGGTGCCAGGACCCAGCTGGCTTCGCTGATCACCGCTGGACTTGTCCTTCTAGCGACGTTCTTCCTCCTTCCCGCACTTTACTTCTTACCCATATGTGTCTTGGCTTCCATGTTTGTCTTGCCAATGCCACGTCATATGGTCCATTCTGACCGCGCTCTCCCACAGTATATGTCTGTTCGTCATGTCTCTCTTTTCCGAGGTTCCACATGACCTGCTATACTATTACAAGTGTGTTGTTTTCATTCAACCACGTCAACCTGACCTGAGGATCTAACACTAGGATCGGAGCATGGATGGATTTAGCGATGATGTTCATCACGTTCATCCTTTCTGTCATTTGGAACGTTGAGATTGGTATAGTAGTCAGTTTAATTATATCGCTTCTACTTGTGGTGCGGCGGTCGTCCAAAACACGCATGACGGTGCTGGTGAGTCGTGCTAAATTTTATAGTTTGAAATTGTTGACGAGCGGTGCATAGGGTCGTGTTCCCAGTACGAATCAATGGCGACCTGTAACAGATTTCCCCGAGGCCGAAGACATTCCTGGGACACTGATCGTCCGCATTCGGGAGAGCCTTGATTTCGGTTCGTGGAATAATCTTGAGCACCTAACAACCATTTTCTTACATCAATGTTTCAGCCAATAGTTCTCAGTTGAAAGGTGTTTTGTTATCTAACCGTACTGCGGCCACGACTCATGTTCTCGACAGGACGATTGCGTAGATTTGAGCTATATGGTGCTCACCACGCGCATCCATCAGAGGAGCCCAGAAGACAACCTTCTAGCGTGTTGGTCTTCCACATGGCTGATGTCGATAGCTGCGACGCATCGTATGTGTAACAGTTTTCCTATTTGTTGCTTCATTCCTAACTAATTCGAATGGCAAGTGCTGTACAAATTTTCCATGAGCTGTTAGAGTCATACAAGGTGAGGACGGAACAACTTGATTTGGTTCCGCTGACGTTGACTACTCCCTCCGCTTAGAACCGAGGAGTTCACCTGTATATCACCCACCTCCGAACAGGTATTCGAGAAGTGTTCGAGAACGCGGGTATTGTTAGACTGTTGGGTCCCGATGCATTTTATGATACCCTCGGTGATGCTATCGCACGCATTGAAGCGAGACATGATTGATCACGCACAGGTTTTTTCGGCTAGGACTTGGCTAGGACTCTACTTATGTCATGCTATAGCAACACTTACGACACTCACGTTAACGGCTGTGATGTTGACTCATTGACTACATCATGATATACAAAGGTTTATTCAGTATGTTTCTGGACGCGCGCAGGCCCGCTCTGTGCGATCTTCCCCGCGTGTATCTCTGAAATCAGCCACGCAACGACCAAATCAACCGGAGCACCGAGAAGACCAGTAAATACTTCTTGGGAAATTCGATGCCGTGATTTATGATGGTGTGTCAACTCCGCGTGGTCCAGAACTTGAAGTGCCAAGTGGGCTTACGGACTTCCCGATGAGCTACCGCTTTTGTTGCGCTGGTCCGAGCCTCTGTTGTACATAAAAAGAACTTAATGCTCGGCCCCCCAGTAGGTTCCCCATCTCCCTCCTCCCAGCAATGCGTTCTTTCCTCCTTCCATTCGTTTTGTTGTCTCTCGGACTTGCCGCCAGCTCGGATCCGATTCTCTCTCGTTGGACTGTCCATGAGCGGCGCTCAAACACCCCGTCGGGATGGACGCTAGCTCGCAAACTCGACGCGTCTGCCGTCGTGCCTCTCCGTTTCGCGCTCACCCAATCCAACCTCGAGGTCCTCGAAGAATACCTCTACGATGTGTCTCACCCCAATTCTCCCAACTATGGTAAACACTGGTCGGCTGGCAAAGTTGCCTCGACGTTTGCACCAAGTCGCCAGTCGGTCGACACCGTCCGAACCTGGCTGATGGAGAGTGGTATTGAGCCACACCGTATCAAACTCTCTGGCTCCGGGGGTTGGCTTGAATTGAAGGCGACCGTCCAGGAAGCCGAGGACCTCTTGCACACGAGCTACAATGTGTACGGACACGAGACTGGTGCCGAACATGTCGGTGAGTGAGGATATGGTTTTACAACTTTACTTTTTCTTTGACTGATACGGCGTTTTTGATCCGTCCGTTCAGCGTGTGAGAGCTACCATTTACCCGAGCACTTGACGCCGCACGTCGACTTCGTGACCCCTACGGTTCACTTCGATGCCAAATTGTCCAAGCGTTCTGGCAGTGCCCAACCGCTCAGGTCTGTTGGTCTGCCCAGTAGTGGAAATGGCCCAAAGACGACTGGGCAACTGTTGGACATGAGCGGCTTGGATCAACTCGAGCACTGTGATAAAAGCATCACTCCATTGTGTCTCCGTGCACTGTATGGATTCCTTTATGACCCGGTTGTCCCCCAGAACAATAGCTATGGTATTGGTGAGTATGTTGACGTCGTCAAAACGAACTGTGTCTAAGGTTGCGTATAGTCGAGTATACCCCGCAATCGTACGTTCAGACGGATCTTGATAAGTTCGCCAAGGAGTTTTCCTCGGATCTTGTTGGTGTCAGCCCTGTTATGGTATCCATCGATGGAGGTATGTTTACCGACCGTCTATGTTCACCCAAGCCGTACGAGGTCGCTTACACTTCGCCAGGTGCATTGAGTCCACAAGAATCATTCACTAACAACGGAGAATCCAACCTCGATCTTGAGTATGCGATGAACCTCGTAACTTCGAAACAAAACATCACCCTGTACCAAGTCGGTGACTTGGTCGAAGGTTCGAATTCATCATTTAACGCTCTTGTCATCTGACCTAGCATGGGCTCCATCAGGTGCATCGTTCAACAACTTCTTGGACGCGATCGATGGCGACTATTGCACTTTCGAGGGCGGCGACGACCCGAGTCAAGATGGTGTTTACCCTGATCCTCAACCTGGTGGATATAAAGGTTAGAAAAACTTGTTCTTTGCCTTCTCGAGTTTGACATGGTCGGCAGGACCCGAGGCTTGTGGCACTGTCAAACCTGCCAACGTGATATCCACATCATACGGATATGACGAGGCCGACTTGACGCCTTTCTATGCTGCACGCCAGTGTGCCGAATATGCCAAGCTTGGTCTCATGGGTGTCACTTTTGTGTACAGTTCCGGTGACAATGGCGTCGCGGGGAACAAGGGTGATTGTCTGAATCCAGATGGTATTACCCCCTCCTATATTGCATGACATGTACCTGACGACGCCTTCTGCGCAGGGTCTCAAACTTCGGATGGAAAAATTTTCAACCCAGGTTTCCCTGCTACTTGTCCATATGTTACTGCAGTTGGTGCAACGCAACTGAGCGCCGGAAAGTCCGTTTTTGATGCCGAGGACGCATGCGAAACAGTCATCTACTCTGGCGGTGGATTCAGTAACTACTTTGCAATTCCTGGATACCAGAAGGATGCTGTCACCTCGTACCTGCAGAACAGCCGTCCTGCATACCCTGCCAACATCTGGAACTCGACCGGAATGGCAAGTTGGATATTTTAAGTGTCTGTACGATTTCACTTATGATCTACTCGGTCGTTCAGTCTCGTGCATACCCTGATCTCTCTGCAAACGGAGCCAACTACGTGGTCACGGTAAGCGAAATAATCCCGTGCGTCATGTTCCCCGTGATGGTAACCTGTCCACTGTCAGGTCGATGGCAACTTTAGTCATGTCTATGGCACTTCTGCTGCTGCGCCAGTTGTGGGAGCGATGCTCGCAATGGTGAATGACGCACGCATTGCTCAAGGAAAGAGTACCATCGGTTTCATCAACCCTACTGTGAGTGTCTTCATTTTCAGTATCAAATGCGAGCAGCCTGTTGACACTTGACGATAGATCTATTCTATTCCCTTTGCTGCAACCTTCCACGATATCACTAACGGTACTAACCCTGGTTGTGGCACGCCTGGCTTCAACACGAGCCGTGGGTGGGATCCCGTGACGGGTCTCGGGACGCCCAACTTCTTTGCCCTTCTTGCCTTGTGGAAAGCCCTGCCTTGATCTGCGTCCGGCGTCTACTGCGGTGATCGGCAACATACCATACTGACTCACTGTCACCGCCGTGAAGAAACTATTGCTGGGTTGTTATGAATTGGATTTCTTTTCCAAAGGAACAAATAAATACATATACGATTGGACAATCTTGCACCTCATTCCTGTTTTACCATTTCTTTCTCTAATTTACTTGCACAAAGGGGGCTCTTCCGGGTGGAATAATTCATTTGACCTACGAGTTTGTCATGTACTTACATGAGGGTGATTTTCGATACCTGCGGCTACTAATGGGTGCTAGTTGGTACCGCAACACCCTTCTCCTGCCATGAGCGTTGCCATGTCTGTCTGCTCGCTGTGAATCAGCACATCCCGATTTGCCCACTGCGATTTGACATTTAGTGACACTTTGGACGTATTTTATCAAGTATTAGCTTTGTTCAGTGGGATTACGTTTGAACTACCAACTCGACGGCGCTGACTCGAAACTGAAACCCAATATACATAATATTACATCTCGTTCTTTTCATCTAAATCTAACGCTCAACTTGGGGCTGATGTGCGTTGATCGAATGAACTTCTTGAAGCTCGCAACAGAGTCTAATCAAAGACGCCACCGAATTTAAACGCTCCCCCAACTCAGTTTGAATTTGACATTGCCATTTACATGTCCCACTTTGGAATCGGGAGCCGAGGGGGAAGTCTCGTTCGCCAAGGTGCTTCCTTGGGTTTATCCTGCCGAGGAGCAGGTGTCGGGGAAGATGGTGACAGCTTCGCTGCATCGTCCGCCTTCATCGCGTGCCGTACACCACGCTTCTGTTCATGTGTCTCTTGCGGCAGGGCAAGTGCCTGACTGGCGGGCGAGCCTGGTGGCGACAATCGAATGGAGGGCGAGGCGGGAACCAGCTCGTCAAACAGTTTCTCGAGGCTCGAACCACCATTCTTGACGGGTTTAATATTTCTCTGCCTCCGAGAGATCGTGGGATCAACAGGAAGAGGAGATACCAGTGGTTGATGTTGGAGCCAAGGCGGAGTCTGAGAGGGAATCCAGAGTGGACGTGAGTCAGTCATAGAAGTGGCTATGCGAGAGAGGCATTCACGTTTGCAAAGGGCCTGGGGCTGCCCGGCCAACGTTCGTCTGGGTCCATGCCCCCGGAGTGAGGCAGTGGGTCTGGAAAGTAGGTGTAGCTCAATCGACGCTTTGGCATCGGCGGTCGCCGCACTTTAAGGCGGAGGCGGGGCTGGGGAAATATCGGGTGCAAGGGGTCGGGACTAGTATGCGCAGGCGCAGGCAAGGGAGGAACTACGACTTCGCTAAGTGAGATGTCGCCGTAGGCACTGAGGGTGTATTCATCCTCGGGCTCTCCACTGTGGTGTACAGCTGAAACTGCATCACGATCGTGATGGGTAGTCGATTGGAGGCGTATAGACGGGGTAGCAGTATGTGACGTTGGTGGTGAAAACAAGAGTTCCAGCTCATGGGCCGGCGCGGACGTTTGGTTAGGTTGCACCTTTGGAAGCCTGGGCATTTTATTTGGAGCCGGGGTGTCCTGTGTAACGTTGACTCGTCAGTGTCGGTGAAGTAGACAGGAATGCAATACGTACGGGGAGAGCTTGGGTTGGAGGAGCCACTGCTGGTTCGGTACTAGGCATAATGGTGATGATAGTGATGA
>JBBPSA010000065.1:0-17868 GCA_038093355.1 Boletus calvinii | reverse complement strand
CTTGAGAACATTGTGAACAGTTTGAGCAGAGATAGAAGAGGACAGGGCAGAGTTGATGAGATGGGTGGCTTGGACAGCATTGTCAGCCTTTCCAGTGGTAATATTAGAGACAATTCTTCTCTTATCAAAAGAAGAAAGCTTGAAAGAATGTCCTGACTTGACATTCTCCTGTTCTGGGAGAATCTCCTTGATGACTCTGGCCACAGTGGACTTTCCTAGACCAGTCTGGGATGTGATCTGTCTAGCAAAGAGACCAGATTCAGAGAGAACAAGGATATTGGCTCTAATAGAGGTGGGAATGGACTTCATAGTGTGGTGAGCTCAATTGAACAGGGACACAGGGTATTTATATTGCTTAGGATTATGTCATTTACATAATTGCACAGCTTGGTAACATAGCAACCATTAATAGCTGTCAATTGCTTATATTACATATGAGATAATAATTATCAAATATAGGATCAAATAAGTGTCCCAATGACACATCATTTTGAAATGCTTGTACCTCACTCCCATGGCAACTAAATCACATGACCAAAGTGGTTCCTGAATGCCAAGAGTAAGTACTTTCATCCATGCTGCAAACATTTTACCTGATTTATTATTTCTCTGCTATAACTTTCCAATCTCTTCAAAATGGCTCAACATTGGAACACTTATTTGAGCCACTGTATATAATGCAAGTCAAACAGAGCTCAGCAGGACTATCCCCTACTACTTAATACACAACACTTTCACAATTTTAGTTCACACATATTAGTTTCTATTCTACACTTATATTTTTAAAGTAAAACAATGTAGTAGTTCTTTAATGGAATCTGCTAGAGGAATCCCCTATATCTTCTGTCCTACCACAGCTGAAACTGACTATAAACTAGGAAAAGGACAATGCTTACTCCTAGATTCCTTAGAAGATAGAAATGTGTGCCCTGAGTGAGTGGTAAACTTAGTTAAACAGTAATGTGGACTTTTTTCAATTGTCAGGTACAACTTGCTATAGATTGATTAACAATCAACAAATAACAATCTGGATGGACTGGTTATATTTCACTAGCAAAGGTGGTTGATACTAGCTATTGAGCTGATAGGATGCTTGCTGAGACTAGGTCTATACTGGCAAGGCTTACATGATAGTAGTTAATATGGGGGATAAGCTGGCCTATACTAAACTCTTGTCTAGGCAGGTGAGTAGATGAATTCCTGATGTATGACACTCAGGGAATAGGAGTGGAAATATGTCTCTAGGTCAGGTGATCTCTCAGTTCACACACAAATGGATTTCAGAAACCACATATATTGAGGAAATCTAAAGAGTCAGCTTGAATCAGCAGAAGGAATAGTACAGTATGCCAAGTAATTCCTACACTAGATTTGGGCAGGTTATAGTGTCTGGCAGAGCTCTGTTTTGCTCAGACTACTTGGTAACTAAAGGAACAAGTGACTAGTACCCTACTGATAGTAGTACACTTGGAGGGAAATGAGGAGTCCTAGTAGAACTTCCTTTGATAATCTTTTATTTGAAATACCTTGAGATGATCTTCTATCAGAAGATGTCTGATGTCTGTGAAGATGATGTCACTCTTCTGGCTGCCAAACTGGCCTCCTTATATACATGTAGTATAAGGCTGTGCTGCCATATAGGGCAGCTAATTACTAGAGAGTGGCTATGCTTAGACTATGAGTTCTGTATCCAGGGGCAGTCATTCTCCTAATGTGA
The DNA here is from genome assembly GCA_038093355.1 of Boletus calvinii. NCBI lineage: Eukaryota > Fungi > Basidiomycota > Agaricomycetes > Boletales > Boletaceae > Boletus > Boletus calvinii. Next base: position 16,151 of record JBBPSA010000065.1, on the reverse strand, counting down.
TTGGGGAGAGATTACTGGGCCCCTTGACAGGTGGTTACAGGCTGTGACTCTCCTTGGTTATTTACTGACTTCTACTGACTCAGACTGACTCAGGCTGTGCCTGTCAGAATCCAGTAGACTAGGTAGATTTCCATGGTAAGCTTGACTCTCAATGACTCAGGTGGTGCCTGGGTGGCTATGCCTGTCATATCCAGGGGTACCTTGAAGTCATGGTTACATTTCCACACCTTGTTACATTCATGCTGTAGGAGATTGACTAGGAGAGTGTGAAGGCAATTTGTTTCTGGTCATCATCATAGATGGCCACATTAGTGAGGAGATACAGTTGGACAGAAGTGATCTGGGGTCAGTAGTTTTCCTCTTGTTCATCAAATATTTCAGGGACACCAAGACAGAGTTACTTGGGTGCAGAAGTCATGGGAGGATTCTGGAAAAGAAAGAAAGATTCAAGAGGGGGTTCTATGGTGGGGGATTTTGAGGCAAAGGGCTCTCAGGCAAAGAGTTCTGAGGTGGACAAGGGCTTTAAGGAGTTCTAGGTGTTCCAGGTGGATTTATAGAGTTCTGAAAGGGGTTTAACTACAGGGAAGACATGGTGAGAATAGGGACTGCAGTGGTGGCAGCCCTGATATTGAGAAGCTAGATCTTTTGTTATGCTTGATCCTGGGTAAGGGGCAAGCATAGCCTCTAAGAGTCAATAGAGTCTTTGGTTTGTCTGAGGGTTATCCTGAACAATGAGTCAAGGTTTTGCTAAAGGTCTTCCTTTAGTGAGTTTCAAGGATTCAAGATTTTAGAGAGAAGCACTCTGTCTAAGTGGAGCAAGACTAATAGAGATCCAATGCAAGGGGCAAGATTCTAGTACTGATGGAATTACAGAGGAGATCTAGCTTAAGGAGAGAAGTACTATATATGTATATGCCTTTACATATATACTGGTAGGAAGAAGTTTAGGGCAAGCAAAGGAAGAAGTTAAGGGCAAGCATAGAAGATAATAGAATCACATGGAATGTTGATGAGTAAGGGGAACTACACAAGCAGTGCAAGAGAACTGACTTAGAGGAGGTTATAGTCCTTTAGATGAAAATGGTAGTTGGGACTCCATTCAGTGAAAAGGAAGTGAGAATGGTGTGGGGCTAAAGGAAAGAAAGTGAGCACCAATGAATTGTAACATGCCCCTTCTCACTCCCTCCACATAGTACTAGAGCCCATCTAGGAGATACATAAGTAAGCCAATTATTGAAAGTGGCTTATACAATATTGGTGACCCAGTGCCATTAACAACACCATGACCACAATACAATAGTACCACTGCATCAAACTTGAAGACATGGATGCAACATCTTGAGCTGTGCAAGCTACCTATACAATAAGTCCATTCCATCTCCTATTCCTTCCAAACATCCCTAGGATTCCATCTGTGCTTTCCAACCATTAAACATTGAAGGCTATGTTCTACTGTATATGCACCTCTGATCCATTTTGCATGTCCTCTACATGTTCTCATATGGCTTGTATGATACTAGCCAACATTATATGGACTATGGGGTCACCCCCTATCTTATCATACTCTGCTTCCACCCCATCCATTCATCTTATCTTGTGTGTGCTCCATACAAACATCACAGCAACAATGCTACCATCATAACATTAACAACTGGGCACTCTATCAACAACATCACCACTACAATATAACAACATCACAACATGCCTGCATCCCTTTTATGTAAAGTTCAGATATGATCTAAGCAAGTCTGGAGCAGTTTAATCCATCTAGAGCTAAGTCCACTGCAGAATACCTCCAAATATGTCCAAACTAGAGTCAGACTATGGCAAACATCCATCAAATCTAGTGTAGTGTCTACTTAGAAGTATATATACTTACTTCTAACTACTTATACATTCAACAGTACAAATATCCTATGGATGATATAAACCTGGTCCTTTCAACCATAGAATACTAAGCTCTTCACAATGTGTACATCTAAATAGCTACTACTTCTACTTGCAAAAGGATCTTTGTCTACAAGTGAGTATTCTTCCTCACTGGCTCCCCTTCCTGCTGTTGCCTTTGCACAAATTGGAACTAGCAATTCTGATAACATCTGCTAGCATTGTCTTGATTTAATAGAGCAATGGGATGACAGATCCTGGGAAATACTTCTTAATGGCATAATGAATCTTTTTATAGATTTCTTGCAAGAAATGCTTAAGTGCTAGCTACATGCTAGAGGAAGTTCAACAACAGAATCCTTGATTTCAGGAATTGTTCAAGAGAGATTACAATGGCATTTAAAAACTTTTAATAATCCACTAGCTCCATCCAATATTGCATCTTGTAGTCACCAAATGAATTGCATATCATATAAGAGGAAGTCAATGTATACAGTATGTTCAAGCTCAGCTAAATCAAGATCACAAAGAGGAGTTCATCCTGAACATTAAGAAGAACCAGAATTAAATGCCCTGGGGTGTCACTTTGATTTAGCCAACTGCCAGTGTAACCCATATCTCAATTCTTAACATTTATTATGTCTAGTGTCATGGCCATCCTTGTGTTCAATGGCATTGTGTCCATCTTCATCTCAATCATCCTGACAGTTATGCCCAGCATTGTATCCATCCTCATCATTATTATCTCAATATCCTTACCTTAATCATTTCTGTCCAGGCCTATGTCTTTTTCATATCCATTATTGCAGCTTTGGATTGGAAGACAAGTCCCAGTATCATTGGAATATGATTCATCTCTGTAAAACATCTACAGGACATCTGGAATCTAGGGCAAATAAATTAACAAATTATATATTATATATATTATATATACATATGTAGATGGCATTGCTGCACAAATCATGCTTTAGTTTCACTCACATCATCTTGATATTGGTGAGGCAGACTTGCAGAAGATCCAAATGCTGCTGGAGTGGACAGAATCCAAGTCAGAAGGAGAGCCTAAAATTGCTTAAAAAGATGAGCTGTTTTTATTACTTATCTTTCATCCTCTGGCAAATATTACAAGTGTCAATGTCAGGTCCATTCTGATTTAAGCCATATCTGACATTTTCTGTAATATTTCTGATATACACACCACCATTGCCTTTTTATAGTGATGGTGGCTAGTTGGATAAAGCAGTAAAGAACATATATATATTGGTGGTAAAAGTAGAATATATGTGGTGGATTGATATGAGGATGCCAGTGGATACTAGAATACATTGTTTTGTATTCTGACAAGCTCCAAGCAATCCCATGAAATGCATTAGATCTCCATTTTCCCAATATAGCAACATATTCCCTATCCTAGCAAAACAGTTTGATGCATCTATATAACTAATATTTTGCCTGACAGATATGTATATGTATTCATTCTTTCTACAATTTTTGTGATGACCACCTCAAATCTTGAACTGAAAGCTGCCTATAATACTGGCAGACTTTTTGGGCAGAATTTATAAAGGCCTACTTTGGTATAGCTTCCTATTGATAATAATGGTATTTACAACCACTATTATTGAGCGTCAGAGTGCTTCAGAAGTGACTCTGAAGCATACTGCAGGTGCTCTAAGAGCAGCAGTTTTTCTAACTTGAATTGAAACTCAGACAGCTCTGACAGTGCTGAATGGTTGCCAGCTGCAGGTGCCAAGCAGCCCAAGCCATGTGGCTTGGTGTTGAAGTTCATTAAGTCACTAAGTATAGTGTGTGGAATAGTTGGAATATACAACAAATGGTCAGGAAGGCAGAGCAGATGGTTGGGGAGGCAGAGTGGGTGGTCAGGCTCAGAATGCATAATGGATCATTGAAATACACCACAGAAGGCCATGGATTGCATTTGACTTGAGAGGAGGACATAAAATATGTAGTCTGAGCAATCCATCCTATCCACTCCTATGCCTTGTATGTCCACCCAGCAGGAATTACTCAATGAACTCTGCTGTGTTGCACCCCATATACTGGGGGTGAGAGAATAGGTTACTCATGCTGCCCCTCTCCATGACAATGACAACTTTGATTTTTTTGAAGACACAAATGAGGACAATGATCTGGTGCCCATCATCATAATCTCTCCATCTCCTATCTCACCAATCATATTTCTTGACATCCTTGACTCTGATAGCAAGTCAGATTCAGATGATGGGATGCAAGACCAGGACAGACCATACCAGCAACTTCTTGGGGAGATCACTGCACTCATTAACGAGGTAGAGAGAACATGGTTCTTGAACAACTTGCAGGTGCTGCTCTTGTGTGCCCCACAAATTCATCTTCTTAAACACTTCACTGTATCCTGGCTATATCTTTTTCATAAAAAGATACATGTTGAACCTGTGGTGTTTAACTGCATAGTGGATAAAATCTGTGAACACACTATTTTTCACTCACAAGGATCAAACATACAACTTCCAGTTTTGATACAACTTGCAATTTTTTTAAACCATGCAGAACACTACAGAAATGCAATTTCTTCTGAGAATATAGAACAATGGACAGGTGTCAGTGTGGGTTTGGTGGTTAACTGCACACACTGTGTTATGGTCACACTCCTTAGTCATTATAATGAGCATATTCAGATGCCACAGACCAACTCAGAGGATGCAGAGCTATCATGCAGGTTTGTAGAGGAGAAGACTTGTTTGGCTTGGCAAAATGGAATCTTTACAGCAGATGGCTTAACCATTCCATTGTTCCAGAAGCCAGGCTATTTTGGAGAGACATTCTATGATAGGAAGTCAATATGTATATGTATTTGATGAATTGTCAGGTACATACCACTTTGAACAACTTGAATGTGGTCTAGTATGCTAATTTAGCTAATAGCTTATTATTATGCTATATAACTTACATATTGTCAACTATGGTCTTGGCCATCCAGACAGTGTGCATGATACACATGCATTCCTGGAAACACATACAGCACAGAGTTCTGACAGAATGATCCCTTCAGAACACTGGATTTGGGTGGATAGTGCATATGCAACACAGATGTGGTGTATTGTTCCATTCAAGTTGACAGAAGGAACTGGGCTTTCACAATCAAGAAACATTTACAACAAGTCTCTGTCAAAGGTAACTTAGTGTTTTCAGTTCAAGTTAGATTGTTTGATAATTGCTGTCCTCCAAAGGTTCACATTCAGATAGAGCATGCATTTGCAGCATTGAAGGGACAGTTTCAGTCCCTCTGCAAGCTATAATTAGACATATGAGATGTTCTCCTAACATTGAAGTGTCTTACAATCTCAAGGGAGGTACTCACAAAGAAACACAACATCCTCAAGAAAGTATGAAATGATGGAGAATCAAGCTAAGGTTCAAGAGACAAGAACTGGGACTAACTCAAAGCAGTTAGGACATTAGAAGTACACTGTGATTGTGTAGATCAAGAGTGGAGAATATAGTACATGCAGCATGGTATATGAGTACTACAACCAGATGATTACCTCAGCAGATGGAACATGATGGAAGGTAAAGGAATCTGATGAGTAATTTGAAGAAGGTCATAGAACAAGATGGAAAATGATGAGTAAAGTGGAACATGTAATCAGTGTGAGAGAACCAACTATAGGAGAGGGCTATTCATAGTAGAATGAGATAAGGAGGAAAAGGAATATTTCTACCAGCTATAAAGAAAGGTGAAGGCAAAATGGTGTGGAGTTTTACAGTCCAAGGAGATGAATATGATTAGAACTAAAAAGAAGGAGAAATGACTGATGCCCATAAGAGATAAGACCAAGGAAATGTATGGTATGGGTAGGGATGATGAAGAGAAAGACAGCATTAGAAAGGAGAAGAATTGTAATATACATGAGAGAACATGAAAATTGCCATGCACTGGATACAGTGCTGCATGATCATTCACACCATGATAATAGACTTCAAAGATGCATTGGGGGTTGAGAGGACAATGGATTGGACTAGGCAGGAAGGAGCAGAGCCACATTGTCCCATGGCATCTACTGTGGTGAAGGCACCTGATGGGACACCTGGGCAAATATTTCATACACAGTTGATGATGAGTCTGTTCAAGCATCTGGGACTGATTCAGTAAAAATATAACAGATGGTCCAAATCTGTATATTCATCACATACATACAACATCATGATGGGAAGGATGAGAAGGAAGGAAGGAAGTAAAATATAACACATAGATGAAAGAGAGAAGGAAGAGGACACTGCAATGGGAGGGCCCAGAGGAAGAGGGGATGAAACATCTGCTTCAAAGTTAAAAAGAAATCATGGTGGGGGGATGTCCAAGAATGGTGCCTTCTGCCACATCTCTTCCAATCAGATTTGGAGCCATAACATTTCCACCTGCCAGGCAAAATAGCTTTCTTCAGCATGCTGGTGTTCAATATCCTTCTGCATGCAATCAAGCTTGCAGCAATGGACAAGGTCAGTGTTTGCATTTTCCATTGCTAGTTGCTCATGTTGCATGTCTAGCTCCTTGTCATAAACAGCATAATTCAAATGGGCCACATAATGGTGGGTATGCTGATCATTTTTCTCCATCTGGCTCTCACTCTTCTGTGTGAACTCACTAAGCTTTTCTTGGAGTTTGTTCTTGATATGTGCAGAGGTTGAGCTGGCCTTTTTTGCAGTGCCACTGCGACTGGTACCTGCCAGTGGAGACATGAATGAGGTGCCAGGAAGGCTGCTGGAGGACTGAATGGAGGATGGGCTTGGACATGTACTGACCAGGATTATTTGAATATTCAGGATCTTCACCATCAAAAATGTGTTTCACAATCACTGCATGGATATCCTTCTTCTGTTTTCCAGAAGGACACTCATCCTGTTTTGTGCCTGGGAGATGCAGATCCAGAGTAGAGAATATGCCTATTAGGAGGACACTCCACAATCCAGGCAACCAGTTTCTTTACTTGTTTTTCATCCCAAATAATGTTGGGAGCTTTTGGAGTCATAGCAGAACAATAAACACATGGTCTTTCAGGAGCCATAGGTTTTTCAAACTTCAATGGCCAATATATTGTACATTCAGCATCAAATCAGGATTGAATAATATTTGTTGTAAATATCACTAATGATTGTTGAAATTATGGCAATTGTAGAGTTTACAATGTCACTTATATAATTTATTTAAACTTACTAATGGAAGAGGGTGCCCTGACACACTAAGTATGTGTGTGGGGAATAGAAATGCAGTGTTGGATTGTTCATATTCCTTTCTTCATCTTTTCTGTTTCCCATTTCTTCTTTCTTAGCTGTTTTATGATACTAAGTCTGTTACGAACGATACAATCCACTACCAAAATATCACTACACTTTTACCTTAACACTTTTCTTTCACCTCACACCGTTCTCTGAATGCCCTACATCTAAGCTTGGCTTCCCTTACCCACGCCAAGCATGACTCATTCCTTATGACTCATATAGCACAGCCCTTTAATCTCCGCTTCAAGGCTGTGCTTATCTCTTGCTATGACTCACTCTGAGTCCTAGCCAATAGCATTATACGCTCTTATCTACATTGTCAGATCTAGCGTACATATGTACAAACATTGTGGTAGTATATAAAGGCCAAAGCAGCCGCCAGAGAACTCTAGTTTAGTTCTCTTGGTCTTTCCCCTGCAAAGTCCCCTCAGAACCAACTCGACCCTCTCATCGCCTCTTTACCTCTTATCTCTATCCTAAAGCCTTGCCTATGGCCCTTTAGCGGGTAGTGACAAAGTGTTCCCTCTCCTACATCTCCCACTAGATCATTCACGCAGTTCCCTTGGGGATTGTTTGCTCGGTCGTTTCAAAGTCCATTCAAATCCAATCCCAATGCTTTAGACTTTATTTTTTATTAATATATGCACCCATTGTATGACACTTAGACTACATGCAGCATTTTCAGACTTCTGTCAATCATTTTTCATACTTACTGAAGAATCAATCATGTCCATTGAAGTTTTTTTTAGATTACATCATGCTTCCATTTTGGTGTCATTATTACAATTTTGGATATGCCTGGTGTTATGTAAGACATTCTCCTAATGTTGAAGTGACTTACAATCTCAGGGGAGGTGCTTACAAAGAGACACAATGTTCTCAAAAAAGTAAAAGACTAAGGAGACTCAAGCTGAGGTTCAAGAAATGAGGATAAGGTGCTAACTTGAGAACAGTCAGAATGCTAGAAGATATGCTGTATTTGCATAGATCAAGAGTGAGAAATAATGTATATGCAGCATGGTATATAAGTACTATAACCTATGTGATTACCTCAATAAATGGAGTGTGATAGAATGTAAGGAAATTTGATGAGTAATCTTGAAAGGTTGTAGAACATAATGGAAGATGATGAATAATGAGGAACACATAATTGATGTAAGAGAATCAATTGTAGGAGATAGCTGTCCAAGAATAGGATCAAAGAAAGGGAAGTGCTTTCACTGACAGTAGAGGAAGGTTAAAGGGAGAAACAGTGTAGAGCTTTATAGAGCAAGGAGATGAATACAAGTAGGACTAAAGAGAAGAAGGAAGGATCTATATCCATAGGATATGTGAAACAACTCTATAAGCCACAGGCCTTAGGTTATGTATCTCAAAAACTTTAACTAATAAGTGAAGGAGAAGTTAAATGAGTCCACTTTAGAGGAAACCCCAAGAGAATCAGACTGGAGGTGCCAGTCGATTCCTTTGATCTTTATATACTAACATACTGTATGTACATGTGTTGTTCAAATCTACCAATACTGTTTACAAATGACATACAATAGAGTATGAGGCAACCACATGGTGGTGGCAGAATGGAAAAGAAGCATAATATGTGTGATGAGCATGGTGTGGCAGAACAGCCATGCATAGCATGGAAATGAACTGTCAAAATAAAGTTAGGTTTAATAGAATAAGGTTCACCATGAGGCAAACACATGTTCAAACAATAAATGTATGTGTAAGGGCATGTGATAAGTGAGTTTTTATGAAGATACTCTACATCATTTGAAGTCTGAAGATAAGATTTAGATGAAAAAGAGAAAAATTTATAAGTCCATTTAAAGTGACTTGTCTTGTGATAGGACTGTAACAATCTGAGACCAAAGAAATGTACAGTTTGTATAGAAATGATGAAAAGAAAGACAGTGTCAAAAAGGAAAAGAATCATAACATCTGGACTATAAAGAGTGAAGCGACTGAGCAAACAATCTCCTAGGGAACTGCGTGTACGATCTAACAAGGAGTATAGGAGAGGGAACGCTCATCACTACCCACTAAAGGGCTGTAGGCAAGACTAAGATTGAGATAAGGATAAAAGGTCGATGAGAAGGTTGAGTCAATTCTGAAGGGACTTTGTAGGGGAAAGACCAAGAGAACTAAACTGGAGTTCTCTGGCGGCTGCTTTGGCCTTTATATGCTACCACAATGTTTGTACATGTTTACACTAGATCTAGCGATGTGGATAAGAGCACATAATGCCATTGGCTAGGAGTCAGAGTGAGTCATATCAATAGATAAGCACAGCCTTGAAACAGAGATTAAAAAGGGCTGTGCTATATGAGTCATAAGAGATGAGTCATGCTTGGCATGGAAAAGGGAAGCCAAGTTTAGACGTAGGGCGTTCAGAGGACAGTGCGAAGTGAGGAAAAATGTTAAGGTAAAAAGTGTAGTGATACTTTGGTAGTAGGAAGGGTAGTGAATTGTACCGTTCGTAACAAAGAGTTTGTATAAGATTTGCAAATGAGCATCTTTTGTTTTCCCATTTGCATTTTGTTTAGTTTCAAAGTCTTCCATCATTGTTCATCATTGTCTATTCAGGTCTGGAGTTTGTTTCAACTGGGTTCCTTCTTCTTTGTTCTTTCTACTTTGTAGTCACAACCTCATGCTCACTCACTGTGGTTGGGGCCTTAGTTCATTTAGTTTACAGTCCCCTTTTCTCATCTTCCATTGCCATCCATCCACATTCCTTTCTATTCCAGACCAGATTCATACATACCTGGATCACACTTAAATGAACATAGGACTTAATGGAATGCTTAAGCAACTATAGTAAATGATCTAGAAAGTGGAGAAAAGGAAGTAAGAAGTTTTCAACTCCTACAGTGGTGAGGATGCATGCCATTATGGTAAATGGGACATCATTTGGCATCACCCTAGTAAGAATGGAAGTCATTCCAGAGTTAATGTTATGGAGATAAGTAGGATAACTGTGACCTGCACATAAATGAGATTATGCTGTGTCATAAGAGAATATCTTTTATTTCACTTGATCTATCCACTACTGTATGACCATACTGTGTGCCAATGTAGGCCATTATGTGTACTACCTACCCATATTTTTCCACATTTTTCCCATTACTCAGAGAAAAGATATACTCATAGATCTCAGTGCCAATACCATCACTATGCTATCATTTCATATCTACTATATTTCCCTTGTACCATTAGGCACAGCCACCACATGGCTCAGGCCTGATCACATGACCACTAACTACCTTGGATCACCTGATCTTGGTCATTCTTTATAAACAGATTTCACAAGTGATCATCCTCTCCCTACCCAGGTCCTTAACATACATAAGAACAGCCTAGAACTTTATGAGGAAGGGAACAGCCCTAGAATGGGTGGCTACCTTCACAGCAGAATCCATCGCTGCCAAGAAATTTAGAACATTCAATAACTTTGTCAAAACCATAAAGAAGACATTCTGCATCACTGATCTCAAAGAGAAAGCCCTTGGAGTCCTCAAAAGCATTATTCAAGAAGGAGATATCATCTTAGGATATATCAGTGCATTCAAAGTCACTGCTCATCAGTGGTATCACTGATGAAAATGTGTTGATTTAATTCTTCTCAGAAAGACTCAACTCTGGCCTCATATAGTGTATCTACTCCATGGACACCATACCAACTACTGTTAAAGACTGGTGCCAAAAGGCAGAGAGCTTCCAAGCCCAATGGAGCCACATTAACAAAGTTGCCTCTCACCACAGTAAGAAGATCACTCCAACAACTACCACACTTTGACCCTATATCCCATCCACCACCAAAGCCAAGGATCCCAATGCCATGGATGTAGATGCTGTCCATATTGCAAAACTAACACCAGAAAAATGAAGGAAATGAATTGAGAAAGGACTCTGCTTTAGGTGCTGCAAAGGAGGACATTTAAGTACATCTTGCCCAATATTTCCCTCCACCACAACACCCTCCCAGATACAATGCATCAGCCATGACAACAACCTCCCAAAGTTAGAAGAAACAGAGGAGGATGAAGAGAAAGAGGGAGTAGTCAGGGTAGCATTCTCTTTTGATGACAAGGACCTTTGAAACAGGAACTTTGTATGATACAAAGTTTCCTTACAGTAACATGTGCTCCTGTAATCATATCCACTACCTTCAAAGCCATGGAAATTCCACTACAGCTTATCACTCCTTCACACACACTGAAAGTCATCAACACTCCTGCTCTAATCAACAGCAGTACAGACATCTCTTGCACTGACTGACAATTTGTCAGGAAACATTCCCTTCCTACAGAAAAACTTCAGGTATCCATTCAAGTATAAAACATTGATCAATCCTCAAACAAGAATGGAGAAATTCATTACACCTGTATCCTCTTCACCAACATCAAAGGAGTAGCTCAAAAACACCTGTTTCATGTCATGTCCTGTGGAAGAGAAAAAATGTCATTCTGGGACTTTCCTGGCTTACAACCACCAACCCTATCATCAATTGATCTTGACAAACCATCACCATCTCTGAAACTGTTGACCAATTGAAATAACTATATACTGCTCATTTTCACTGACATGGAATGTTACAATTCCTGTTTCTGAAAACTACTTCCTAGAATGCCATAATGTGTTCACATTAATGCCATCACTAATGAGTGACTCTATGAATTCCTTGAATATGAAACTGAAGATAAATACCTATATCATGCCCAACAAAACTGGACACTAAACTGGATCATCAGAGGAGACTCCCATTGATTTCTCCCACACTCCCCTATAATGGTCAAACTAACCACTGCCACTAAACTTGCCATGGCAGCAGACCAAGCCAAACCTAAAGTCATTCTTCTGCCAGAATATGCTGACTTTGCTCAACCAACCATGTTCCCTCTTTCAGATCCTATGATTATGAAATAAATCTTGATGAATCTTTCCAACCAAAAATTGGGAAAATATACCCCCTCTCTTCTGAGGAACAGAAAGTGACTGAGGAATTCATCTAAGAAACCCTTAATGCTGGGAAGATTCAACCTTTCAATTCCCCCCAAGCCTCTCCTTTTTTCTTTGTTAAAAAGAAAGAAGGAAAACTCAGGCCCTGCCAGAACTATTGATGCCTCAATGAACATACCATTCATGATGCATATCTCCTTTTCCTGATCTCAGACCTTGTTGGCAAACTTAAAGATGCCAAACATTTCACCAAATTCGATGTACAATGGAGATACAACAATGTTTGTATCAAGAATGACCACCAATGGAAGGCAGCCTTCATCACTCATAAAGAACTGTTTAAACCCACTATCATGTTCTTTGGTCTTTGCAACTCCCTTGCCACCTTTCAATGGTTCATAGATGACTCAGTGTTCCAGAATATGATTGCTGAAGGATGGCTTATCATCTATATGAATGACCTTCTTATCTTCTCTCCAGATGAGAAAACCCACCAGGAACACACCTGTCAAGTCTTAAGCAAAATGACAGAATTTTACCTCCATCTCAAACTAGAGAAATGCCAATTTAATGTCTCCAAGATTGAATACCTTGAAATGATTGTCAAACTGGGAGAGCTTGCCATGGACCCAGTCAAACTTGATGGGATTGCCAAATGGCCAATCTCAGAAAAAGTCAAGGACATATGCTCCTTTCTTGGCTTCACCAACTTCTATCAAAGGTTCATTCCTGACTATTCCACTATTGCTTGCCCCCTCCTTGACCTTACCAAAAAATACCACCACTGGAATTGGACTCCAGCCTGTCAACTATCCTTCAAGGCACTAAAGAAACTCTTCCTCTCTAAACCAGTTCTCCATCTTCCTGTCTTCTCAGAGCCCTTTGCCATTGCCACAGACACCTCCAAATATGCCTCTGGCACCATCCTTCTCCCAACTGACATTAATGGAGACTGGCATCCCTATTTCTACCTCTCACAATTCTTTATTCTGGCAGAATGGAACTATGACATCTATATATGATAGGAAACTCCTTGCCATTATTCATGCCTATGGCAACATTATCTTTATGGATCTCCCTTTCCCATACAAGTTTTCACTAACCATAGGAATCTCACTTATTTCTGCCAACCTCAAAACCTCAACCAACAACAAGCCTGATGGCTTTTAGACCTGTCTGACTTTGATCTGAAAATCTACATGTCCCTGGAAAACTTCTTGCTGGCCCTGATGCACTGTCCTGACACCCTGATCTCCATCCAGAAAACACAGACAATTCTGAAACCACCTGAAACGACCAAGCAAACAATCCCCAAAGGGCTTGCGTGAATGATCTAGCAAGGAGTGTAGGGGAGGGAGTGCTTGTCACTACCCACTAAAGGGCTGTAGGCAAGACTAAGATGGAGGCGAAGGATATAAGAGGCAATGAGAAGGTCAAGTCGATTCTGAAGGGACTTTTGCAGGGGAAAGACCAAGAGAACTAAACTGGAGTTCTCTGGCAGCTGCTTTGGCCTTTATATACTACTACAATGTTTGTACATGTTTACACTAGATCTGGTGATGTAGATAAGAGCATGTAATGCCATTGGCTAGGAGTCAGAGTGAGTTATATCCAGAGATGAGCACAGCCTTGAAGCGGAGATTAAAAGGGCTGTGCTATATGAGTCATACCAAATGAGTCCTGCTTGGTGTGGAAAAGAGAAGCCAGGTTTAGACGTAAGTTGTTCAGGGAACGGTGTGAAGTGGGAAAAAGTGTTAAGATAAGAAGTGTAGCGGTGATTTGGTAGTAAAAGGGTAGTAAATTGTACCGTTCGTAACAGCATTCATGCAAGTTCTTTTAGTCAGTGGTATTTCAGTTGGAAAGGATTTTCAGTCATGCACATCCTGCAGAATCTGATCAGCATGGACATGTGTAGCATGTAGCAATGTCCAAATATCTGCTGTGCTACAGTGTGCTCTGTAATGCAACTTTATTTTCTTGTGCACTATGTTACAATGTATGCTCATAGTGTGAGACGCAAGTGGTGATCATCAGCAGTGTGCCCACATCCACTCTGCATCACAAACATAATCTAAAAACTGAACTGGAGGAAGAAGCTTCATCTCCTCTTAGCACCACCTACTTCCTAAGCACCTAGCAATGGAGTTCATTCATCCCTTCTACTCTGCTCATGCCACTCCAGTCCTCTTTGTTCACAAGAAGGATGGTTCCCTCTGTGACTTCAAAGAACTCAACAACATCATGAAGAAAGACTCTCTGCTCTCCTACATCCCTGTGCTCCTTGACACTCTGAGCCATGTAAAGATTTATACCAAGATTGGTCTCTGGCATGCATACCATATGGTCTGCATCACTTATCAAGATGAATGGAAAACATCTTTTCACACATGCTATAGCTCCTATGAATGGCTTATGCCATTCAGTCTAACCAATGCTCCTGCAGCATTTCAGCAGTTTGTTAATACTATCTTTGCTAATCTTCTAGATGTTTGTGTGATAGTCTACCCAGATGATATACTTATCTACTCTGTAGACAAGGCCTTCCACAAGGAGCATATCTAGAAGGTCCTCCAGAGACTCTGTAAACATGGACTATGTATATGTGAAATTCAAAAAACACAAATTTCATACCAACTTCACTGAATACCTTAGATATTAGTATAGGAAAAATACTATGCTCAGTGGATTATATAGTAGTCAACTATATTATATTTACCTATAGGAAACACTATGCTACAGGTATAGATGAGTATATTGTAAGGATAGTGTAAATGGAGTGTCTCACCTCAGTGGACTGATATAGCAGTCCACTGAGGTGCAATGAGACTAGTCAAGTGGACATATATAGCACATCAATTAGGTAAGTGAAAATAATTTACTATGCTATGTGTGTAAATTCAACAATCAGCTCTTGCCCTCTCTGGCCTTACCATATCTTCAGAGAAAGTCCAGGCCATTTAGAACTGGCCCAAGCCTTAGAAAGTCAAGGATATCCAGTCCTTCTTGGGATTTGTAAATTTCTACCACCATTTCATAGATAACTACACTGATATTGTTACTCCTTTGACACACCTCACTCACTAAGGTATATTAGCAAACCAACCCTCTTTTAGACACAACTGAACAGTACTGGCTTGCCAATCAGGTTACACAGAAGTCTATAGTAAGGTTTCCATTTTCTAGATCTAGATAAAAGCTTATAGCCTGGTTCTATCTTTGTCTCTGCTGCACTAGACTAGGAATAATGTTCAACAGACTGATAGAGTGGCAAGATAAGGGACCTCAAACTCGCACTGAGATAATTTCAATTTCTGACCATCCCTCAATGTTGTTGTAGAAGAACTTGGTGTGAAGAACTTGGTATGTGAACTTGGTCTGAAGAAAACTCAGTGCCAGTGTGCAAACTAGGTGTGTGAATGAGTTGGTGTGAGAACTTGATGCTAGTGTATGAACTTGGTGTTGTTCAAGTTGGTGTGTTGGATTACATTTCAATGTAACTATGAGTGTAACAGAGAACATGTGACAGAGAACATGTGGAGTTACTGGTGGTACATGTCATAACATCTAATGATTTAAAAGGGTCTGAGACAGAAAGAATGTATCATCAGTGAATATCATATGATTTTTTCCATAGCTTCTTTCGTTGAACCTTGAAAGGACCATTTTGTCATTGTTGTTTCATGGGAGTGTTATGAATGGTACAGTTCACTACCCTTTTACTACTAAGCCACCGCTACACTTTTTACCTTAATGTTTTCCCTCACTTCACACTATTCTCCAAATGCCTTATGTTTAAACTTGGCTTCCTTTTTCCATGCTAAGCATGACTCATCTTTTACGACTCATATGCACAGCCCCTTTAATCTCCACTTCATAGGCTGTGCTTATCTTTCACTATGACTCACCCTGACTCCCAGCCAATAGCAGTATCCCCTCTTATCTACATCACCAGATCTAGTGTACACATGTACAAACATTGTAGTAGTATATAAAGGCCAAAGCAGCCGCCAGAGAACTCCAGTTTAGTTCTC
>JBBPSA010000064.1:0-17954 GCA_038093355.1 Boletus calvinii | reverse complement strand
TTGAGGCAACTATAGGTCCGACCTTTGCTGGCTGCTACGCGCAACGATGAAGAACTCCGACGGAAAGAGGTGGAATTGCAGTTCATCAAGGAACGGGCAGAGAGAGAGCAGCGTGAGAAAGAGAACCTGGAAAACGTGAAGATGTCGTTGGAAGTAGAGAAACAGAAGATTGTCAAGGAGCTCGAGGCAGAGCGGGCGCTTACGCTTGACAAAGACTCTTTAGTCCAGCGAAGTAAGCAGCGGGAGATCGAGCTAGAAGAGGAAATTGTTGCTCTACAGGCTGACCTCAATGTCCTGGACTCGCAACTGGACCGGGCACTACTCCGACAAAAGGAAACTGACGAGAAGCACGAGCATCTTCGCCAAGCATTCGATCAGGCTGCCGAACACCTCGTACGGCTCGAGAGCCAGCAAAATGAGTGGAAGAAACAGGAGATAGAATTTGCAGACCTGCTGTCGACAATGGAAACCAGCATGGGGCAGCTCCAAGACGAGCGAGATGAGCTACAGAAGCTGAATGAGGACTTCACGACATTGGTCTCCCAGCGGGACGAAGACTTTATCCGCCTCAAAGAGCGTTCGCAAGCATCTACCAACGAACTCCAGTTGAAATTGGCTGCAGAGTTGCGCACGACGTGAGTATCAGAATGTGGAATACTCGCGAAATCGGACTCATTCGTCTCTCAGAGAGCTTCTCAACGTCAAGGTTGACCAGCTCGAAAAGGCTTCACAGGAAACCAAGGACCAGGTGGCTGAATTGACCCGCACTGCCAACGATTATTCTACGATGCTGCAGAAGAAAGAGGACGACGTCATTCGTCTCGCCTCTGAAGTCGCTGCATCAAAGCGAGAGCGCACCCAGCTACAAAAGGATATCATCGAATTCCGTGCCTTGGCCGAAAAGCAAAAGGCGGAGACAGATGCCTACAGGGTGGACGCGGATCGCACATCGGCTGCCAAGGCCAGACTGCAGGAAGAGCTCGACGAGCTCCGTGCGCTGATGGAAACGAAGAGCACGGAGGAGACGCGCCGACGTGAAGTCGAGAAGAGCAAAGACGATGAGCTCGCAGACCTTCGGCGCCAGGTCGCAGATCTTCAGGGTCAGTTGAACGCGTTCCGCAAGACTGCGCTTGATAATGAAAGCAAGCTCAAACTCGAGGTGGAACGGGTTAGCCGTCAGTACTTTCAGCTCGAGAGTTCCCATACGTCCCTGCTTGAGCGCGAAAGGGGCGCTAGCGAGCAATTCACCAAGGCTGAAGCTGCGGTAGTAGCTATGGAGAAGTCGAAGAGGTCATTGGAATCAGAGCTGCAGGCACTCCGCGCGAAGCAGATCGACTCGGACTCGCAATTCGCGGAGGCCGCGAAGGCCAAAGAGGTGGAGTATCTCATTCCATCGACAAACCATATCCGCGTGCCTAACTTGAGCTGTTTCAGTCATTGGAGCGACAGCTCACTGCATCCCAAAGCAAGTACCACGAGCTCGAGGACACGGTACTTCAGTTGGAGAGAGGAACCCACGCCCTCGAACGCCAATCGGAGCAAGCTCGCAAGCAACTGGAAGCCGAGTCGGCGAAGTACAAGCAACTTCACCAAGTTGCGACCAACCAAAAGAGGGAACTTGCTCTCGACCAAGACCGTCTCTCCAAGATGGACGCCGCTCTCAACAAGGCTCTCGCCGACCTTAAGAACAAGGAATGGGAGATCAAGCAGCTCGAGTCCAGACAGGACAAGAAGATCGTCGAGCATGTCTATGTTCTCGAGAAGGCGAAGAAAGTCACCGACCAGCAGCTCAGAGACGCCCAAGAGGAACTGCAGAAGAACGTGGTATACATTCGATCCCTGGAGAAGGCGAAGTTGGCATTGACCCGTGAGGCCGAGGACTTTGTACGCGAGAACAAGATGGAACAGGTCGAACTCCGTGCCATTGAAAAGACAGCTCGAGCCAACGAGGATAGGGCGCTGAAGGCTCTGGCGGCTCTGGAATCCGAACGAAAGGCCAGAGAAGTAGCGGAATCCAGCAATCGACGCATGCATGCCGATCTCAACGGCATCAAGGACGAGTTGGAAGTGACGCGCGACCGGCTGTCTGCGGTGCAGCGATCGAAGGACAGCTTGGAAGGTGAACTTTCCAAGCTTGCGGAGGTGACCGAAGCTACCCCACCGAATGCGTTATTACAACGCGAGTATTCGCTGAAGATAGCGCAGCTGGAGGAGAAGCTCCAAGATGCAGAAACCGTTCAAGGGATGGTCGCGAAGATCAAGGCCCAGGTTGAGCGTCAGCACAAGGAGTTACTTGACCTCATCATGAAGGATACGCCAATGGACGAGGCATTCCGCTCTCGCCTCGTTCGCGAACTTCAACTCGCTGAAGAGGAGCTCGCGCGCCAGTTTTCTGCCGTCACCCGGACACCAGATTCAATGAAGTCCCTACCTGTCCTCAGAGACGAATCTACGACTCGCCTTGAAGCATCTCATAAAGCTCTCGTACGTCTTTTTAAGGCATGATAGAACCAAGACTCGTGACAGGATGTGCTCAACAGGTGTCTCAGCAACGGAATTTGCAAGCCGAATTGGAAGATGTGCGGAGACGGGCTCGAGAAGAGCTGGCCGGTGTCCATGACAAGTTGGATGCTGAGATTGCTTCCAAGAACGACGCGATTAGTAAAAATTGTCCACTTCCGCCAATAAGCCTGCGCTAATTTTCACCAGACGCGCATAGAGCGCTCCAGACACAGTTCCAAGAACTCCAGATAACATCGGCCGCCGCCATCGCAATGCAAACAGGTGGGTGATTTTACCAATTCTAGCACCGGTCTTGGCTGATCTAGATGTGAAGAGTTGCAACAGGCTATCGAATCGTACAAGCAAAAGACAACAATGAACAACGCAAAGCTTCAAGATGCCGAGGTTGCACAGGCGAGGACAGAACAGGCAGAGACGTTCGGTGAGCAGAGGGAGACTTTCTATCGCACGCGCTGACTCCGAATAGCTCGCCGCGCATTCACTGACTTGGAGAAGACTCATCTTGACCTTGTTTCGGAGAAGAAGGCGATCGAAGAGAGGCTACAGACTACGGAGCACAAACTGCGGGAACTAGAACAGCAGATTGAAGAGGAAGATCGACAGTCCTCTGAGCTTGGTATTCATAGACGCCGTCTAGCCCAACAACTCCAAGACGAACGTCTCCAGCACCAGAAGGACCTTGCCGAGCGTGACTTTACCAGTGATCAAACCCGAAAGAAGTACCAAGGTAACCACTCTTTTGTACGAACGTGAGGGGATACTAATTTGTTCCTAGCCGAGCTTGCGCAGCTCAGTGAAGGTATGGTTTGTTCGCTGATCCTCGATCGGTTTTTCTCATGATCTCCCAGAGCTTCAATCCCAACGTGATACCATGACCCGGCTTCGTGAGGATAACCGTAAGATCCAATCAGACTACGAGGAGCTGCAACTACGCTTCGACGAAGAAGTTTACAACGGTAGCGCATGGAAGAGGGAGAAGGAACGCATGGACACCAAGATCGCAGACTTGACGAAGGCGTACGAGACCTCCACTGCGGCGCAGTCTGATCAACAAGCGCAGATTGTTTCTCTTCACTCCCAAGTCCGTGAGCTAAGGAGCGTTTTGAACGATGCAGAAGCAGACCGCGCGATGCTCCAGAAAGCAAGGCGCGCATTACAAGCAGAGCTGGAAGGCATCAAACTTGACCATATTGACGCTACCAAGGTAACATCAGATCGAGAGCTGCAGAAACTTCAGCTGGAGAAGCAGGATCTTGAACGCTCTCTGGAAGAGCAAGAAGATCGGGTCTCTATGGCCTTCGGCCGTATGAAGGCCGCAGAAACCCATGCTGCAGAAAGTCAATTGGAGCTCGATAAAATTCGCATGGAGAACACGGAGCTGGACAGAAGAAACGTATATAATCCCCCTTTACTCTAAATACGTTTTCCTAATTCCCCTCACAGGCCCAATTGGAGAAGCAAGTCAAGGATCTTAATGTCCGGATCGTGGACCTGGAGACGAAATCATATACTACCACTCCTCAGCCGAATGCGACTATTCGCCAGCTGCAAGCTCGCGTCGAAGAACTTACTACCCAACTCAGCCAAGCCACCAATGACAAGAGACACAGTACACCACTTCGTTCTTCCGACAAGGCGGTTAGAGATATCCAGCTACAACTCCAAGAGAGTGAACGTCATCGTTTGAAGCTTGAAGAGGACCGGAAAGCTGGCGAGTCCCAGATTCTGTCCCTCCGTAAGAGACTTGATGAAATAGTTGGTCGACTCTTTGTTTCCATTCATCTCCCTGCTGAACAGTAGTACAGCAATCCTCCGAAACTGAATTGGTCCGTGCCAACCGTCGACTTGAGCTACAAGCTGTGGAAGCCAAACAAAGTACTTTGACGTACGTCAACTACCCATCCCTCTGATCACTGATGTTCATGATACTTGTAGCCTCGAACGTGAGGTGGAACGGCTCCGTAGTCGCATCAACAGACCGGCGTCTTCTGTGATGAGCGATACAACCAGCCCATCTGGAGCCTCGTCTGTCGGGTCTCCACGCAGGCTCAAGCCGTCATGACGATTTAAGATGTACGATTCTTATGTTCTTCAAGATACCACCGCCGCATATTGCTTTCTTACTCGCCAGGACATGTTATTATTAGGTCTTGTATCTGCTTGTAGCCTTTGCTCTTTATTTTTCTAGACTACACTTAACAATGATATCCTTTGCGACTCGGGGTTTCTTTGTGGCGGTTTGATTATTCAATGCCACAGTTGACTTGGTGTGTCGTCCCGGCATCTCCCGCAAAACTGGTAGTTTAGAGTTCAGCCACTCATCCACTCATTTCACCAAGGGTATTGTGGAAGGTAGGACATTAGGAAACACCAAAACATCGTTCGCCATGGTACGCGGCATTTCCACACAATGCATTTGGCGTGTCTTGACCTTGTACGCAGCCTAAGGAAATCCGGGATATCAAACAATTCATCGAGATTGCGCGGCGGAAGGATGCCACGCGTAAGTGTTGGAATGAACTCGCGGTTCGAGTCATGCTCACTGGATTCCTACCCTCTCTGCGCGCCTGCTATACCTCTCTCCCTACCGATCCACAGAGGCCCGGATAAAGAAGGTTGCTGCAAAAACGCCCACCGGCAAGGCGCAGACCAAGTTCAAAGTTCGCTGCTCACGATATCTGTACACTCTCTCCATCGACGACCCAGACAAGGCTGAGAAGCTCAAGCAGAGCCTTCCTCCAGGTACGTTTACGTGCGCTCATCATGTTTCCAGCACTGGAGATGACGATGGCGCGCGTGTAGGTTTGAACGTCGTGGACTTGTCCCAGCCAGTAAAGAAGAAGTAAACCCTTCGTATGACTGTTTGATTTTTCTTTTCTGGCAATTCATTCGGAGGAAGTGAGCGTACGAGGTGGAGGACCTTGATGCACGACAACACACAGATCATGTTTGTATGCCCATGCACTGTATACACGAGTCAAACCATGCAACTGAGACTCGACAAAAATGTCGCAATGCAATCTCCCCTGAATGCTTTGGGCGCGATCGCGGATGCTGGGGATCGCAAATGGTTGAACGTTGAACTTGCTACATCTAAGCGGGTCATATCATTTCCTCGCCCAACTAATGATACCCAGGAGTGCACACAATGCTACCAGGAGGAGTGCCAAGAAACTGAGGAATGTCCTGCATGCTCTTTGTACATTCCCCTCCCGACTTAATCGTGTCGAGTTGCTGAGGGCCTCGATATCAATACTCTCCAAGCCATCACTAACCCGACCGAGAAAGAGTTGTAATAATGCGACGAGTGATTGATATCCGTCTAAAGCGGTGATCGGGAGCATGTTCACGAGATAGAGGGAAAGATTCGCAATCTTTATATATCTGTCATGGAGTCTTGTCAATTACGCTGTGGAAAGAACCACAACAGACCCACGCACTCGAAGAAAGTAGAAACGAGCTTCAGAAGTTTGTATGACATGAGGAAAAACCGGGAGCGCAAATTACCAACTTGTACTAGGCAGAAGAGAAGTCATCTCAACGTGTTCACAGCGGCTCCGCGGCATTCACGTACCTTGTTCCCAGATCTCCTCCTTTGGACCCTTCCAAATGACTGTGTCCTCTACGCTCGTAGCACCATGGTTCCTGAGTACCGAGATCCGTACGAGCTGCTCGTCACGGTGGGGCACCACGCAGGAAGAAGATGACGAGCAGTCCGTGGAAGAGCTGCACCGTGCCAAATTGCCTGTGAATATCTGGATAGCATCTAGCTCATACTGTTCTGTCTCGTCCACTTTGGATGCGAAACACGAGTGTGGACCAACGCTCGCGCATGCCGGGGCTTTTGTAGGCAATGAACTATTAGCAAGCCTGACAAGGTGTTAGCCCACTCACCAGATACTTTGTTTAAAAGAGATTTGTCTGCACACCAACCCTGTAGAGAGCTCGAGGAAGGGGAGAGTAGATGATGGTCCCAAGGATCGTCCGACGACACAGCAGCCATCGGGGAATCATCTATCTTGGTGATCAGAGCACCAACAGGGAGATGTGTTACCAATGGCGAGTCCTATGGCCACTCAGTACGTGAACTAATAAGAGAGCGGGTGCACTGACGTAGTCGACGCTAACTACGATCTTTCCTAGCGCAGAAGTATCCTGGAAGAGAACCCAAGTAGGCAGAAAGCCTGCCTTTGACCAAGTTGCGGAGAACAATAAACACCAGAGTGCAAAGTTGTGAAAACACCCGCTAGATACGATTTGCAAGCGGTCACGAGGAGGCAACTTTTCAAGCCGGGCAGCAGGGAGAGTGACGAACGCGGATGGAAAGAGAAAGGTGACCGCAACTCCACAGGAAAGCATTGGTATGTGGTGGCTATCTGCAGCGTCAATTCCCTACTATCCTGAACACTGGCGACCCACTTACAGTGCTGCAGTGATGGCATGACCGGCTTCGTGGACGATTTGGCTGACAGACAGTGCTAGGAGAATCAAGGGTAAATGACTGAGAGGAACAGTCAACCCCGGTATCTAATGAATTTGAGCTGTGCTCGTTGTTAGACCACCTTGAACCCTCGATGGGAGGCTTACAATGGGGTTGATCCTCAGTGCATCGGATGCAGGTGAAGTAACACCACCAACATGGTCCAGCCCTCGCTTCGTGACTGTGCTGGTGGTGTGGCCCGTGCGCAAGAGTTCTGAAGACAAGGACGCGATCGTGAGGAAAAGCAGGTAGAATCCAAGCAGCATCCCAATAACACCGACGAAGCTGCCGAGGTCATAGAACCGTAGGAGGAACTGCCTCAAGACGGGAGACTTGTCGGTAGACAGCCAGGTAGACAACCGATCATGGAAGGAATTGAATGCATCTGTCTTGAGACGAACGTTCAGATGCTTCACGGTGACCTCGGTGGTCGGTCTGCGGGTTTGTGAAAAGGGTAATAAGAACTTTGGTCGTCTGCAGGAATATTTTACGGCGTATATGACGAGCCAGAGGGAGGTTATCCAGAGACCAGCCGCAGCCAAAGACATGCCTGGAGCCCGCGGCTGCGCATTTGTTGTCAAGAGGCAACTTGCTTATTACGTCTCGCCAATTCTCTCCCTCCAACCATGAAGATCTTTTCGATTTCTATCGTCCTTGCACCCTCAGGATCACCCGGTACAGTCCTGAGCACCGCGTCAGACGTCTCGAGCTTCTCTTTCTACCAGAGAGGCTCCATCAATGAGTTTCTGACGTTCTTCACCAAGACCGTCGTTGACAGAACGGCGCAAGGTCAGCGTCAGAGTGTACAAGAGAACAATCATACAGCCCATGTGTTCAACCGTGGTGGAGCAGAACAACTCGCAGGTCACTCAGCTGCCTCTACCCGCCCACCCTGGCTCACACTTACCGGCTACGTGTTATACTTTGTGTTGCAGGTGTCATAATAACCGACCAGGAGTACCCCGTTCGGCCCGCATTCTCTCTCTTGACCAAGATTTTGGAAGAATTCATTGCCAAAGTCCCTCAGTCTGCCTTTTCCAACCCTTCGGCAATTTCGTTCCCCGAGATCCAGACATACCTCACAAAGTATCAGGACCCTCGACAAGCGGATACCATTATGAGAGTCCAACAAGAATTAGATGAGACAAAGATCGTTCTGGTATGCCTAGATTGGTGAATCTCAACTAAAGCTCTAACATCAGTCTTTTAGCACAAGACGATCGAGTCCGTCCTTGCACGGGGCGAGAAGCTTGATAATTTAGTTGAGCGCTCCAATGCGCTATCCTCGCAGACCAAGATGTTCTATAAGACGGCAAAGAAGGTTTGTGCCCCAATCTCCGTCGTTGTTCTTTTTGACTAACATATGTCGTATAGCAAAACTCGTGTTGTGTAGTCATGTAGAATTTACAGCTGTCTCATCTATTCCTGACGACTATCATGGGACTTTCCGTACGTATTCTAATCACTGCGGTCACCACTCTGGACGAGACCTGCGGCTGTGGTAGCGTCTTGGCCAGGACCCGCTTTCATCCCGTCGTAATCTTCCCGGACGCGAAACTTGATCAATTGGATTTTCTCTGAACCCATGGTGGTTCCAATCAGCATACATGAAGGCAAATGTATATGCTAGTTGAGCGAACTGAAACACTACCATGTTCCGTGCCTCGCGGTCCCAAAAGGACCTATGTGAACCAGTGCGCACAGACTGTCGAGAGTTAACCGCTGTCGAGGCCAAACTCTACAGTAGTCGCCGCTTGTTTGTTTTGTAATGTTATTAATGTTTCACTAGCTGCACGCACAACTTCGATCTCCGAGTTCAAGCTTACTCACTTCCATCATGCAGCATCCACAATCCAGTGATTCTCGCGCAAGCAGGATAGCCCAGAGTGCACTGCGGCTAGTTCTCTCTCGAGTACAACCCAGTATAAGCAATGCCACCTCCGTCACAGGTCATTTTGGCAGGGGAATCCGTGACCTCGAGCAGATCGCACTTCGTGGCCCGCCTCTCACTGCCGACGACTTGGTGGGTCATTATACTGTTCCCGCACATAATTCTCCCATGCCCCGCATAGCCAGCGTTCGCAGACGCTATAGTCAACCTGCATGGTACAATCAACGACAGGGAGTTTCTTGCAAGTACATCATATAAAATTATATTCGTTGAACTCATCGCGCGACTTAGCTCGAGAAGGTCTTGATGCTGATGGCACGCCTTCCCGATGATGCAACATTCGGTAAAGTAGTACAGCAACGCATTATCGAGTTATGTAGGTCATCAGTTCAGTGATTTTCAGCGATATCCCTACATCTGTCACAGTATACAAGGACCTACCCCATCCTCCCGCCGGGTTCCTTTCCACCTCCCGCAATCAACCATCAACCATCGTTGCGCAACAGACGGTCTCGTACGCGTTCCGCAGTGCGGATGGATCCAATTACAGTATCCTTTTCCCGTCTCTCGGACAGGCCGGTCAACCCTACGCGCGATCTGTGTCTTCCACTCATATCCAGACACTTTCAGCTCTTCCTGACCCAGGGGTGGTGTTCGATCGTCTCTTACGTCGGCGCTGCGACGACTTTGTCCCGCACCCCGGCGGTTTGTCGTCTTTGTTTTTCTCGTTCGCAAATCTCCTCATCCACACCATCTTCAATACGAATACGTCGGACTGGACGATCAATGATGCAAGTAGCTATCTTGACCTGAGTATTGTGTACGGCAGTAGGATCGAAGAAGTTGGGTGTATGCGGAAAAAAGATGGCACCGGGAAGATCTGGGATGATACTTTCGCGGATAGCCGTCTACTTTTCATGCCGCCCTCTACTGGCGCGCTTGCTGTGCTCTTCAGCCGTCATCACAACGTAGGTCTATTACTCGATTTTTCGGCGTGTATCCGCGCTGATGTTGTGATAGTATATTGCGCAGAAAATACTGGACCTCAATGAATGCGGCTCATTTACCTCGCCTCCCCCCGCCGAGAGAACCTCTCGACTTGCTCAAGATGACGAAATTTTCCACAGAGCAAGGATGGTTAATACCGCATACTTCATGCAGATCGTCCTTGCAGATTATGTCGGTGCCATCCTGGGGCTTGTAAGGGACGGTCTGACCTGGCGCCTTGACCCACTTGCAGTAAGTTGTTACTTGATTTCCGAGAATGGATGATGATCATGGTCTCGGCCGACAGCCATTTCGCGAATCCAATCATAACATGTCTCCTCGTGGACAAGGAAACGCGGTTTCAATCGAGTTCAACTTGCTCTATCATTGGCATGCTTCTATCTGTGAACAAGATGAGAAGTGGCTGAATAAACTGTTTGGAAAATTCTTCGAGGATAAAGACCCGACAACGGTACGCTTTCTCGTCTCCTGCATTACAAACTTGATGCATTCCCACGCAGGTGACGACCGAAGAGTTTAGAAAGGCTATTCGAGAACAGATGGCGCCGCTGGGCGATCCCAAAGCCTGGTCATTCGACGGGTGTGTTCTACGATCCGCGCATCGTTTCTCGTTTTGTGATCCAGTTCATACTAGACTGCAACGAGGTCCTGATGGTCGTTTTGCGGACGAAGACCTCGCCCGGTTACTGCAAGATGCAACCGAGCGACGGGCTGGAGCATTTCGTGCTAGAGGTTGTCCCCCTGTGATGAGATTGGTAGAGATTTTGACCATTGCGCAGGGCAGGAAATGGGGAGCTTGCACCGTAAGGAAACTATTATCCAGTGATCATGCAGTTTGCTTAATATTCGTAGCTCAACGAATTTCGCAAGTTCATCGGTCTACGACGTAGGTGTCCCTGGCCATAGTATGATCTTCGTTCGCTCACGGCTCTCAGCGTACAATTCCTTTCAAGAATGGAATTCGGACCCAATTATCCATGTAAGACCTTTCTCGTAGCTCACTCGTCTACTCATCTACTTATATACCTATAGACTGCAGCAGAAGAGCTTTATGGAGATATCAATAATTTGGAACTCCATGTTCGTGTATCGCGTTCTCAAGTGTATCTCTGATGACTAACGCTTAAGCCATTCGAAGGTCGGCTTGCAAGCTGAAGAAACCAAGCCACCTATTCCGGGTGCTGGTTTGTGTCCGGGATATACTATCTCACGTGCTATCCTGGCGGATGCAGTATGCCTGAGCCGCGGAGATCGATTTCTAACTGTGGACTTCACCCGTTGGTGCCTTTTTCCTTCTATCTCGTTCACTTTCCCTGATGCCTACTTAGCATACAACTTAACATCTTGGGGATATCAGCATTGTATGGTTAACACCAACGATGGATCGTACGGAGGGATGCTCGGAAAGCTTCTGTTTCGTCTCCTGCCAGACCAGTATCCCGCTGGCTCAATCCATGCTCATTTTCCGTTCATGACACCTGATTTCATGCGCCCTTGTATCGCTTCTCGATCCACAGATCTCACGTACTACGATTTTGGGAGGCCGAGTCAGGTTGGAGACAACGGTCGCCAGCTCGATGCACTCTATAGGAGCCGTGTGTTGAGGCTCACAAAAGGTGTTCAGATAACATTCCGAGAGGTCAGTTCCTATTGGAGCTTATATGCAGATAATCGGAACTTGAAACAACTAGGTGCAGAAGATCATCATGGATGAGACGCTCCCTGTCGCATCCTTCACAAAGATGTTCAAAACCATGGTGGAGAAAGCGTCCATATCCGCGGGCCATGACGCCAAGGTCGTCGACATCGTCAAAGATGTCATCAACCGGGTGTCAATCCGCTGGGCAGCAAACCTCGTGGTATGTTTGAAAACTTGCGACCTGGATGTATCATTTATGTGTGTTGGGTCAGCTTGGTTTGCCTGTCACCGTGTTCGACAGTGTTTTGGGAGGACACACGATAACGCAGTGGTACGAACTGTTTGGTGACGTGACCAGGTAGGAGGTCGAGTTGGTTTGAACAACTATCGCTGATGGTATACAGATACGTGTATCTTAACGACGACCCAGTTCATGACTGGACTCTGTACCAAGCGGCACTCAAGGCTACGAATGATATCATGTACTACCTTCGTAACCGATTGAAGCGCCACAACAATGGGATTGTATGTTTTTCGCACTGTATTAAGACGATGGGCTCTGAATACTAAATTGCAACAGATCTCTCTTGGGGGTGCCACTGATATACTGATCACGTCGCTCATCACAAGTAATGTGCAAAACGACCGATTCATTACCAAGGTCTTGACGAGCGCTAAACAATCTACCATTCAAACCATCGCGTATAACATCTTTGCTGAGACGGTACCCTCCACCCTACTGTTTTCCGCAGCCATATCCTCCGTGGTTGATTACTACGCTGACCCTAGTCGGGCGGATGAGTTGCAGAAGCTGATTCAGCTGAGCACCGCTGCCACGGGGCACGGCACAGATGATGCGTTGATGAAGTTCATTACTCACGCGCTAAGTAAATCTTCAGCTACTTCCCAGCTGACACTTGAAACCCACCAGAAAGTAGCCTACGGCCAGGATGTGAGCTCTCTTAACCATGAAAGTGCTTGTCCTGATCCTTTGCTAATCGGTTGGCAGGTACAGCACCGTGACGGAGTACGTTGCCTGCTCTATCTCCAGTACCCCATTCTAAATGCATGTAGCCATTCCCGCCCGAACTGATCGTCGGAGATCACAAAGTAGACATTCGTGAGCAAGGAGGGTGAGAACAATGCTTTTGGACTATCATCTGAGATTGTTCATGCCATCCTTGTTGCATAGCCTCATGTCGCGGGACCTTTTCACAAAGGTATGATACCCACGTTCCTGTTCATGATGAAGCTCCGAAATGGACTACGCCACAGCTCGTGCCTCGAGTTGTCGCCGCAATCTTTAGCTTGAAGGACATCAGTTTTCCTGGTAAACAAACGGTGTTTGGTGAGTCGCCAGCATGGAACGGATTTGGGGAATCGGCCTGATGTAAAATTGTATAGATGGAGGATTGCCAGTTTCAAAAGTTATTCAGGCACGACCCAATCAAACGTTGCGTACTCCACAGTTACTCATCCTTGATCTTCCAGTACAACATTTGATGGTTGCCTTGGCCAAGCCAGTTGATGGTCCGAGGAACCTAGGCACCCTTGAAGCAGGAAGTATAGACTTATCTCCGCTCCTTGCACCCTTGTAGTATAGTGAAGTCATCCATCGACTTGACACATCATAGCATTCATTATGAAAGGACAATACTTCGGCACGGTACCATGTAACCACTGTAGAAACCACAATGTAGGAAGAACAAAGCACAGTTAACATTGAGAATCAGAGGTCCAAATTTCAAGGCTTTTCCTCAGAAGAGAGATCCACCGAGGGAAATAACGCTGACCACTACTGCAAGACCAACAGTCTTACCGATGGACGTCATGGAGATGCCGTGCGGCGAGCCACTTGTACCTGAGATGTCTCGAAGCCTCAGCCACCTGGTACAGTCTAGAGTTCAATAACCCACCTAATGCAGGGACACTCAACGCGGTGGTGGTGGGCGTGACGACAACGGGAGTAGCAGAAAGGCCAATGGGAGTAGTAGAAGGGCCAGCAATTGTCGGGAGACCGCCATTCACTACCGTAGGGGTGGCGGTAGGTAGAGCCGGCGAAGACGACGAGCCACCTGATCCACCACTTCCTCCAGAGCCACCGCTGGAACCACCGCCAGAGCCACCGCTCCCTGTACCCGAGCAGGTGTCATTAGGAGTGCAGGTCGACCCAACAGGGCAACCTTCACCGCATGTCAGCCTACCGTCGTAGTTGATACGAACGCTACGTACATCCACCAAATTGGTCGTTACAGCAGAAACTGCCAGGGTCGCAGCAATCGGTGTTACCAGTGCAGCATGTTGCTCCAGCATTGCAACAGAGCTGTCCACCGCAAGTCTGAGAGTTTTGAGGGCAGCATCTGTAAACGGATGGTTGGGGACTTCGTGTGAGACATGGCGATGGTCTTACCCAGCAGCTTGGCACTATGGAGTTGACGATGTCAGTACACATGGAGGTCATAAACTCGGAAACAGACAGACGTTGGTGCCGTTCGGACAGTTCGTTGCTGCGTTACACTGTATGACTTCGTTGAGTTGCAAAGTTTAACACGTCATAGATGACCATACGCAAAAACTACCGTCCGGAGCGCATTCGTCGGGAAAATTTGGACAAACATCTGGGCATTTCAGTGTCAGTGGGGAGGGGAGAGACGGGGGAAAAAAAGAAAAAAAAAAAAAAAAAGAAACTCACGCCATCCGTTGGCGCAACCATCTCCGTTATCCCTCAGCACAAACTTGGGGCGAGCTGGTACCAAGAGCTGAGAGAGGACGTGTGGTAACACGGCTGAGTTTTGCTGACGAATCCGAGGTGAAACATTGTCTCCAACGACCAATTGCAAGGACAGCAGCAAGGTGAAGAGGAGTGGCAACATCTGAACGGATCCGAAGTTTCGGGGAGCTTGGAAGTTAGCAGGCTGTGGCTTCTCGCTTTATAACAATTGGGGATTACATACATAAACGATACCATCAGTGTCGTAATAGTGTTCTCCACGAGGAACTCAGCTTCTAAGGAACCCGATGCCAAGGCGAGTCATAACGTAGATAATTGTAGATTCTAGGCCATGCTTTCCCGTGTGGCAACGATTCTACTGACCGTTATAGTTAAACGAGACGACTCCTATGGTCTCAAGCGAAGGTGTGCGCTGATTATTAGTCCAGCGAGTGCCTGAAAGGGATTTCGACGACATGGGAATCTTGGCAAAGGACCACTGATGCTAGCGAGGCAGTTGTCACATGTCAAGGTACCCAGTGCACCTAGGTACACCTTGGAGCCTCGACCTTACCTTGCGCCGCTCACGGCGGCACAACTACTAGTATAAGTGGGTGGTTGGTGGCGACACTTGCGGTGGCGCCAATTGATAGGAGTCTGTCCCTGAGCTCAGCAACTCGTTTTGATGCGTATGTGACCACCGTCGAGCAGGTTTGAGTATACTGGAATTCTGGGTCAGAAGCGATGAAAGGCACCCAAAATGCACCCTGAGTTCGGGGCGAATGACCAACGGAACAGGTGGAGGAATGGAGATCAGAGACTGACAGTCCCATGACATTCGCTCAGGGAACACCGACTCTGGGCTGTGTGGCGGTTGCACATGGTCGGTTCGCTCGATTATGTAAAGAGTGAGGAGCCGAACCTGGCCCTCAGGCCTCAGGTCCGGTAGGGCGAGCCGAGAAGCTGGTAACTGTAAGGAGGGCCCGCCAGTGTCCGGAATATCGACCGACAACACCGACCAAGTAC
Organism: Boletus calvinii; assembly: GCA_038093355.1. NCBI lineage: Eukaryota > Fungi > Basidiomycota > Agaricomycetes > Boletales > Boletaceae > Boletus > Boletus calvinii. The sequence goes on along the minus strand of JBBPSA010000064.1, from coordinate 2,677 downwards.
TATAGTACTTTCGGCTTTCTAGTCAAGTGTGACAGTCCATATGACCCAATGAACGGCCACACAGAGCCATTGGGCTGGACTCAGTTGCAACCATACTGATTCTGTGCCAGTGCCCATTGCCTATTGTACTGAGTTAGATTGATACTTATCTAGGTTAGCCACTCGCGTAATAAGCCTGGTAGAAGGATAGATCAAGGGGCAAGGTACTTCATAACGACTATCGCTCTGGCGTAGTAGATCACCTCTCCCCCCCAACACAGCAGTGGATAGGAGGTTATACTCGCGCCAAACAGGTTCGTTTATTCTTCCGCCACAGCTCCTGCCCTCACGCAGTATTTTCCATTGCAGGACCACCCAACTGGGCAGCCTTCACAGTATGTCAGTCTACCGCCATAGCCGTGATGAACGCCACATACATGTGCCATATGAGTTGTTACAGCAGAAACTGCCAGAGCCACAACAACCATTGTCATTGCAGCATGTTGACCCAGGCTTACAACAATTTCGTCCACCACAAGTCTGAGCATTTTGAGGGCAACAGCTGCAACGAATGGTTGAGATTTAGTGTACAACACGGAGATGGTCTTACTAATCAGTTCCGAAGCACTACATATAGAGTAGATAGTGTCAGTACACACGGAAGTCATAAAAGGCTTGAAAACAGACGGACATTGGTGTTGTCTGGGCAGGTCGTTTTTTCGCTACACTGCCAGATATCATGAATTGCAAAGTTCAATGCGTCATAAGTGACCGTACGCAATGACTACCGTTCGGAGCACATGCGTTAGGGAAGCTTGTACAAAGATCTGGGCGGCAGACTCCAGTGTCAGTGGAGACGTGAAAAAGATGAAAAACCCAACTCACGCCATCCGTTGGAGCAAACACCTCCGTTGTCATTGCTCGGCCCAAACTTCGGGTTGGGTGGTACCAAGAGCTGAGAGAGGACAGTTGGTAACGCAGCTGAGTTGTGCTGATTCGCAATCCCAGGTGTCTCGTCTCCAGCTACCAATTGCAAGGACAGCAGCAAAGTGAAGAGGTGTGGCAACATCTGAGCGGGTCTGAGTTTCGAGGAGCTTGGCGGGCTCTGATGGCTCCTTGTTTTATAACAATTGGGGTCACATACCATCAAGATGTCGTATTTCATTGTTCTCAATGAGGCCGAAGGGAACCCAAGCATTTGTCCTTTTATGGCCTAGGAGCAGTCGAGATTGGTGTCAAGATGTGCAGCCATGTAGATTAGGTGGCCTGACGTGACTTCTGCATGCCTGTGTGCCGACGACACTGACCAAGACAGCTACTCTCGGACGGAGATGTGTCGATTGCTGGGTGCCGCTCTTATGCTATGTGCGGGGGATTCGATAGGGGGGATTGGGATTTCGAGGCAAGGTCAACGCGCCCAGTGAGGCAGTGTCATCAAGGTTCACCTACGTACATCTTGTACTTTGACCTCACCTTGCGCCGCTTGGCGGCACTAGAAGCCTAGAAGGGTGGCTGGTGGTGATATTATGTTATGGTGCCGAGTATGATCCCCGAGCACAGCAAACTCCGAGTCGTTCTGATGCACGTGTCACCAGTCGTTCGAGCGCGGGGTGCATGTATGCGTACTGGGATCCTGAATCAAAAGTGATGCGTGATGAGTGGCACCCTGAATTGGGAATGACCAGCGAGGTTCTGCCGTGACGGCAAGAGTGAAGCCAACAGTCCGAGCTTGTTTACAGCCACTGTAACTGGGAAGCAGAACAAACAAAATAAAGTTCAAGATGGTGGCTTTCCCGAATTCAAGAAGTCTGCCGGTGCCCCTACTTGAGGCTATAGGTTACGCTCACCTGGACTCAGCGCACATTGATGACAGCATACACACCCCGTGACGCTAGCCGCTGATAGCAAGCGGTCGATTTTCAACTTGAAGCTGACGATGTCTGGACTCAGAATCCGAGTGCCTTGACTACTAACAGCAGGTATTGTGCTTCGTCACGCACAGTAGAGCCTTAGTGCTAGCACAGCAGACCAGTAGCATCGACAGGCAGAAAACTCGGTGCATAACCACATAAATGTGCATTGGCTTGACCGTTTGCAAGTCTGAGCCTGAGCTTTGTCGAAGGATGATATATTGATAGATCAAGGATGGTGTGTACTGCCAAATGTATGTGGCTGTACGAGTCACTTGGATCGTCGAGTTATATAAGCACCTAGACTTGGATCGGGTCAATAAGAACTAGATCACAACCACCACATTCGAGTCCCCATCCAAAAAAAATGGTTCAACGCCTCTGGCTCCGATGCGAAAAGAAAGAATTCGAACGGCGCTCAGCCTTGACCCCTACTACGGCCAAGAAACTCATTGATGCAAAATTCGAGATCATCGTCGAGCGTGATGAGCAGCGCATCTTTGACGACTCCGAATTCGAAGCGTACGTTCTCGATTCGCTCTCGTATGCGCATCCGCCCACGACGTTTATCCCCCAGAGTGGGCTGTAAACTGGTCGCAAATAATTCATGGCCCAGCGCGCCTACCGACATCCCGATCATCGGTCTCAAGGAATTGCCCGCTTCTGACGATCCCTTGCCTCACACTCACATCCAATTCGCTCACTGTTACAAGAAACAAGCTGGGTGGGCGTCGGTCCTCGATCGATTTCATCGAGGAGGTGGTACACTCTACGATCTCGAGTTCCTC
>JBBPSA010000063.1:0-18004 GCA_038093355.1 Boletus calvinii | reverse complement strand
GGACCTAGAATGATGCTGTCTATATCTCTGGCTTCTGACTGCTGGAATTGCTGTAGTGAAGAATTGGATGAGATGGAAGCAACAATGGTGCCAGCTGTGGCTGCTTGGTTTACATCATCCCCACATGGTTTAGAAACTTGAAACTTCTTTTGTGACAGTCAGTCTTGTTGAGTAATTGCTAATTCTTTCAAAGGTGGTGGGATTTGGAAAAGAGGGGCAGGTTGCAACAAAGTTGAATGACTGAGGGATCTTGAAGTGGAGTTATTCTCAATGGTTAAGAGACTCTGAATACAGTAAGTGAGTAGTCACTGAATGCAGACACAAGGGGACTGGCCTGGCAACTGGGCAGGTAAACAAGAACAGCAGTAGTATAAGAGGTGCAGCTAGACACAGCACTCAATACAGACATTATATACATAAGGTAGAATCAATCAGTATATTGATACTAATTCCCATGGGGAATACTTATGAGTGCAGCACTGGCTGTGAGTTGGCAGCTAGATAAGTTAAGGGGTCTATGGTGGACTGGCTAAAATTCCAATTCACATGAACATATATTTCAATCAACTAATGAGATCCATGGAATTGTTCCAATAGATTCTCTTGTACTTGTACTCACCATCTCAGTTTATTTACCTCCCCTTATTTTGTGACCCTTACTGAATGTCCTTAAACTCCCATAATCCCAGTAACTGGCAGTCATATTTTATTCATCTGAGCAACTTTCACTTCAATCAGCAGCCACCTAGGTAGTGTTTTAAAGTCTGCTCTGATCTGGTTTTTTGGCCCCTAAACAGCACAACCAGACTAGGACTGGTCCTAATGATGTTTGAAATCATGGCAACTGGCAACTAGACCATTTAGGACTGATCTAAAGAAGTCTGAGTACTGGTTACAACCAATCTTTTAAAAGACTGGTCCACATGCAGGAATTGCATGGGAATTGTGCTTGCCAGTGGCATGTGCAATTAATATAGACACCCTCTGCTATCTATCACACATTAGATTGCATAAATCAGTCAATGTGATGTCAAGATATTGCTGCTTTCAGACTACATGTCAGAAAAACATCAATATACTTATAACTAACTGCAATATGTATATGTTTTTTGAAGCAACCAGTTGCAACTGGTTTTAGATCAGTCTTTTGAATTTCATTATTTGACCAGGCTGGTCACTTGGCAAATCCAGGGAAATCAGACTGATTGGATTTGATTGCTAGTCTTTTATCAGTTCAGACAATTGAACTATAAAACACTACACCTAGGAGCACAGCTAGGATATCATGATGATGTCGAATTGCTTGCATACTTGCTAATTTATTTTTCATATGGCTCATTGCCTTGGTTGACCAGCCCCTCTGCTGAAATGAAATCTTCATTGATACTGGAGCTAAAGAAAAAGGCACCTGCTGAAAAACTGTGTTATGGGTTACCTCCAGAGTTTGCTATCTTTTTCACCTATTCTCACACACTTGCCTTCTCTGAGGAGCCTGACTATGATTATTTGTAATCCCTGCTCCTCCCACTCCACACTCACCTGGCTATATTAGACTCACCAGATATTACGCATGATTTGAATGTATGTTTACAGATAGATCATTCAAGAGGCGTCTTATCCAGATCATTTCCACCATCATCACACCACTCCCCTCCACTTCTTCCACTTTCTCACCCAAAGGCTGTGTGCAGTCACAGATTCATGTCACAAATGGTCACCTGTAGGGGCTTCAACTTCACAAAAAGAGTGATTGCCATCTCAGCAAATATAAGCCAAGTTTATTTTGCTTGCTTTGATATATATAACTAAAACTGTCTCAGTCTACTCTCCACTCATCAGCCATCTTCCTATATCTGTCATCTAGGTGCTGCTCTTGGTTTTTTATTAGATGTAATTGCATTTTTATATGTTTGTTATGCTATGTAGCTTTCCTGAATGTACAACAGTCTACAGACTATGTGCTCCACACACACATTACCATATCAGTGACAAGCCAGTTATAGTGGCTGACTGAACTGAGCTGAATCAATGACCAGCCCCAAATACTAGAATTGACTAAATCATGGGCTGAGCCAATAGAAGCCACAGCTGGCTCTCAATTATATAGCTGAGCTGTGGCAACACTAAGGTTCCAACAACTACCACCCTCCAACCCTGTATTCTGCCCTCCACCAAAGCCAAAGATTCCAATGCTATGGATGTGGATGCTGTCTATATTGCCAAACTAATGCCAGAAGAGTGAAAAAGGTGCATTGAGAAAGGACTCTGCTTTAGATGCCATAAAGGAGGGCACTTGAGTACATCTTGCCCAACATTCTCCTCCACTTCAACACCCTCCCACATATAACACATCAGCTATGACAATGATATCCTAAAGTTAGAAGAAACAAAGAATAATGAGGAGGATGGAGTAGCCATGGTAGCATTCTCTCAATGACAAGGATTTTTGAAATGGGAATTTCATATGACACAAAGTTCTCATAGTAATGTGTGCTCCTATGATTGTATCCACTACCCCCAAAGCCATGTGAATTCCACTACAACTTATCACCCCTTTGCACACACTGAAAATTGTCAACACTTGTGCTCTAATTGGCAGTGGAGCAGATATCTCCTGCATTGACTGGAAATTTGCCAGAAAACATTCCCTTCCCACAAAAATCAGATATCTATTTAAGTATGAAACATTGATCAATTCTTGAACAGAAATGGAGAAATCTGTTATACATATCTGTACTCTCTTTACCAATATCAAAGGGGTTGCTCAGAAACACCTATTTCATATCATGTCCTGTGAAAGAGAGAGCATCATTCTAGGACTCCCTTGGCTTGTGACTACTAATTCTACCATTGACTGGTCTCAACAAACTATCTCCATTCTTGAAACTGTCAACCCATTGAAGGAACTATACACTCCTCATGTTGCCAACACTGAACACCACAATTCCTTTTTCTAAAAACCCCTTCCCAGAACATCATGATACATTCACATTGACACCATCACTGATGAACAACTCTATGAATACCTTGACTATAAAACCAAAGATAAATACCTATACCATGCCCAACAAGACCAGGCACTGAACTGGATCATTAGAGGAGACTTCTGTTGATTCCCATACTCTCCTACAGTAGCCAAACTAACCACTGTCACTGAACTTGTCATGGCAGCAGAAAGAGGCAAATCCAAAGTCAATCTCTTCCCAGAATATGCTGACTTCACTTAAGTCTTCTTAAAAGAAGTGACTGACCATGTTTTCCCCTTTAAACCTTATGATCATGAAAAGAATCTCAATGAATCTTTTCAACCTAAGATTGGAAAGATATACCCCCTCTTATCCAAAGAATAGAAAGCTACTGAGGAATTCATTCAAAAAAACCTTGAGACTGGAAAATTCAATCTTCCAATTTTTCCCAAGCTTTCCCTTTCTTTTTTGTTAAAAAGGAAGACAGATGACAAACTGCCTTCTATTCCTCAAGATACCATTGATCAGGAATCTACTTGAGATTCTGAATCAATTGATAATCTCCACTGAAAATGGGATTTGTTTATACTCATACAGATTCAGAAATTTACATTCACTTTCATGGTCAGGACATCATCATTTTAGTCATTTATGTTGATAATTCTCTCTTTATTGGTTTCAACAAAGTTTACCCCAAATTCAAGAAGAAGCAATTCATGGATTGTTGGAAGAGTTGAGATCTTGGTGATGTAACTGAATATCTTGGCATGTGAATCACTAGAGATCAATCTAAATGGACATTACATTTTGACCATATCTTGTATGCCAAAAAGGTAATTTAGAGGTTCAATCTCACAAGTGCTAAAGTTGCCCATATTCCTTTCCTTCTGGGTACAATTCATCACCAAATCCTAACACTTCCTCTGCTCACTTACAAAGTTGCTATTAGTCAGTTATTGGATCATTATTATACATCATGCTGGAAACTCATTCTAATATAGCATATTCCATTATCAAGTGTCACAGTTCTTCTCCAATCCTTTGAAGGAACACTTGCAGAAAGCACTATACATTGTATGATATCTTCTTGGAATGAAGAATCTCTGGATTATCTATAATGGTTTCAGCAAGTCTGATATTGTGGCATACTCTCAGAGACATGGACTGGGCTGGTGATACATCAGGTTACATTATATTTCTAGGCAATGAAATAGTCTCTTGGCTATCTAGGTAACAATGCAAGGTAACACACTCTTTAACTGAAGCTGAATATGTTGACTCAACAGAAGCTGCTAAATATATATCCTAAATCCAGAACCTTCTATCTGAAATGAGATGTACTCTCAGATCCATTTCATTTCTAGTTAATAATCAAGATGCCATCTTTCTTGCTTCTAATCCTGCTGAGAAAGAACATACTAACCATATTAAAATTCCAGAACACTATATTCAAGAATGTGTTCAGGATGAGATGATCAAACTTTTCCACATCCCTAGAGAGCAGACATCTTTACAAAGAATCTGACTTGGCAGTGCTTTTGTCATATCCTATACTCTACCCTAGCAACTCTGGTCCTCCAGCCCAATTCCATACTTCACAGACACAAACTCTGGAGTGTTTTCAATTGAATGAAATAATCCTATAAGCAACTAGGCCTTAGATTATCCCAACTAGACTGGACTAACAAATGAATAGAGCTAAACAAGTCCACTTCAGAAGGGAAACTCCAAGAGAATCAGACTGGAGATGCCAGTCAGTTCCTTGGGCTTTATATACTATCATACTATATGTACATGTGTGGTTCAGATCTACCAATACTGTCTATGAAAGGCATAAGACATGAGGCAACTGTGAGGTGGTGGCAGAATGGAAGAGAAGGATAACATTGTGATGGACATGGTGTGGCAGAACAGCCATGCACAGCATGGAAATGAACTGTCAAGATAAAGTTTAGTTTAATAGAATAAGGTTCACCATGAGGTGAACACATGTTTGTAAAATGAATGTGATGTGAAGTGTGTATAATAAATGAGTTCTCATAGAGATGCTTCACACAGTTCAAAATCTGAAGATAAAATAAAAGTGAAAGAGTGAAAAATTGATAAGTTCATTAAAATGAGGTATCCTGTGATAGGACTGTAACATTGGGACACTTCTTCAGACTTCTGAATCTCTATTACAATCTTCCTGTATTCTCTCCATTCCCATATGTCTATATCCATACTGGTATAGTTTCTGTTATTCACTTCTGATACTGTATCAGACAACTCTGGCCTCTAAGTACCAGTATGCAGCCCAGCATATTTTTATCCAACCCTGGAGCATTGTTTAAACTCCTTACAAATCCTATGTAGTCTTCTCTGTATGTAAGTTTGTAGTACTCTTCCTGTACTCTTTAGCTCCATTATTGAATTAATATTCCTTTGTTCCACTCATTCTCCTAGCAAAATTTCCTATGCTCTTTCTTAATCTGCTCAACCCATCACTCCAACCTCCATTCAAAATATGAAACAATAACCTAGCCAGGAAGCAGCACATAAGCTGAATCTAACAATCCATTTCCACATGACAACTCCAGAGTTCCAGAGTTACCTCTGGAGGAAATCCAGACTTACTGTAATAGCTTTGAAAAAAACAGAAAGACCTTATTGCTTTCACAATTTGCATCATGAATAATAAGGTGGAGTGTTAAAAATTGACAATCTGAAGTGTCAATATTGCTCTTCATGATTCCTACCTTGATTTAAAGCATGATAGATGTGACTGACATTCATAACTAACAAAGCAGATTGACCCAGATTGATCTGAATTGATTGATTTTATAGTAACTGACAAGTATAACTGACATCTGTCAATCACTACAGTCTTTCAATCCAATGATGCAAGTCATCACTATTATTTCATATAGTCTAGACCATAATGACATTATATTCTACTCTTGTCTACAATATCATATTACACCATTCTCACTTATATGCTTATCATGGTAGTAGATACATATTGTGTGCTACCACACCATTCTTTCTCATGGGCTCATTTTCTGGGATCTTATCACCCATTCAACCTTCTTCCTCACTAGGCTTCCCTTCTGCTATCGCCTCTGCACCAATTGGAACCAAGTGATTCTGATATCTGAAACGACCGAGCAAACAATCCCCTTAAGGGCTTGCATGTATGATCTAACAAGAAGTGTAGGAGAGGGAATGCTTGTCACTACCCACTAAAGGGCTGTAGGCAAGGCTTTAAGATGAGAGTGGATGTAGGGACGAGAGGGTCGAGTCAATTCTGAAGGGACTTTTGCAGGAGAAAGACCAAGAGAACTAAACTGGGGTTCTCTGGCGGCTGCTTTGGCCTTTATATACTACCACAATGTTTGTACATGTGTACACTAGATCTGATGATGCAGATAAGAGAGAATAATGCCATTGGCTGGGAGTCAGGGTGAGTCATAGTGAAAGATAAGCACAGCTTGTGAAGCAGAGATTAAAGGGGCTGTGCGTATGAGTCATAAAAGATGAGTCATGCTTGGCATGGAAAAGTGAAGCCCAGTTTAGACATAAGGCATTCAGAGAATGGTGCAAAGTGAGAAAAAGGTGTTAAGGTAAAAAGTGTAGCGGTACTTTGATAGTAGAAAGGATAGTGGATAGTACTGTTCATAACAATACCTATCAATAAAGTTACAATGGTGGACACATCCAATTGCATTTTGATTTCCACTTAGAAGTCACTTGCCATGTTCAGACTTCAAGTCTGATGTGCCTACATAGCAATCTAACTTGAGGAGCAATCTCTTCAACCAACAAACCTAATCCTTCCTGTGAAGCAACAGTTTATAGATGAAAATATCAAATTAATCCTTTCTTATGAAATTCTATATATCACAGATGAAATTTCTATCCAGTGTGATGGACATTCCACAAATCAATTAATCACTTCCTATGAAAATCTATTAAGTCTGGGTCGACCCTCAAATAAATCCAGTTTGAATCCAGTGTTTCTGAAGTGGATGCAAATGGACAGGACTTGGCTTCACTGTATGTAGTGCACCCTTGTCAAAAGTTCAGTCCCAGATTTATAAAGGATAATTCTGAATGAGTTTGAAGATGTAGGACTTAGTTAGCATTGAGGGCTAATCCATGAGTTTATTGAAGTGGGTGAAAAGTCATCAAGAAATTCTAAGGGAGTCAAGACTAAGATGATATCCAAACTGATTTACTATAAGTATTCCTTCAGTTTATATACTACTGAAGAATCTGGAGAAATGGAGGGAATTGATAGTATGGAGGAGAAACTAACTTGCTGCTGTGAATCAGTGGTGTAACTCCAGAACTGGGGAGTGCACAGCTATGGAAAAGTTGAGGAAGTGAGTATGAACACTGAAACAATGCTACTATTAAATATAGTGAAATGAAGAGATGGAGGAAGAGACAGATTGGGGAGAAGGGGTATGGAAGGAATAGAAGGAGGATTATAATGATGAGGACAACTATTTTAAGGATGTCCTAGGGCCCAATTCAAGCAGGAAGGACATTGGTATGTAACTGGCACCAAGCACACTGGGCACAATATCTATCCTAATTCAATGCAGTCTGGTGCTATGAGCCCAGCCCATCTATGGGAAAACCTAATGCACTCTCTAGAAGAGAAGCTCATGCAGAGGGCATAGAAGATGATAACAAGGGAATAGTTGTCATTACTCTGGACAAGATTAGAATGACCATCCTGATCACAGATGAAGAGGATAATATAAAACAAAATTTTAACACAACATGCCTATTGCCAGAAGGAGACATACAAAGGCTATGCAAAAAGAATGCCATTTGTGAAGAATATGATGGCATGTTATATGACCAATATGGCAGGCTGTACATGCATGAAAGTAATCTATTACAGATGGAAGTCATCCAAAAACACCACAACACTCCATAGTCAGACACTCCAGTTATAAGAAAACTCCAGATCTGTTGCAGTGCAACTACCACTGGCCTGAGATGGCCACAACAATCAAGGAATATGTTGCTAGATGTGACACATGTTAATATTTCAAGAGATCTAACATGGCCCTAGCAGGCCTGCTTTATCCACTTCAAACACTAATATTACCATGGGAACACATCTTAGCAGATTTCATTACCAACCTTCTCCTTTCCCACAGATACAATGCAATCTTGACAGTTGTTGATCAGTTCTCTGAGGGAGTCAAACTAATCCCTTGCACAAAAACATGCTCAGCTCTAGATATGGCCAGCTTATTTATGAATAATGTGTGGAAACAGCATGGACCTTCATACTCAATCACATTGGATCATAGCCCACAGTTTGCTGCACAGATCATGCAGGAAATTAACAATGCCCTGGGCATCTTGACAAAAATATCCACATCTTTCCACCCTCAAACAGATGGTCAGATAGAAACTGTAAATAAGGGAGTTTAGAAGCTCCTCCAAATCTACTGCTTTGAAAAACAAGAACAATGGGCAGATTGGCTTGCCATCACTCAGTTTTCTATAAACAGTAAAAAACACACCTTGATCAAAGTTGCACCATTTAAAGCAACACAGTCTTATATACCTTACATGAAAATAGAACCCCTTGCTATGGATACAGTGCCAGCTGCTCAACAATTCATACCCAATATGAAAGGCACACTGGAAAGTGTGAGAAAAAATTTAGAAGCAGATAAAGAGCAGATGAAGCTCAATGCCAACAAACATTACTTAGCAGCACTGAAATATGAAATTGGCTAACAAGTTTGGCTTTGCATGGAAAACTTGCAGTTGACACACTTGTCCTGAAAACTCTCAGAATGATGGCTAGGACCATACAAAATCACTGGCTTGACAGGACCCAATGCTATGAAATTACAACTACTGAGATCAATACAGATCTACATAATGGTCAACATCTCTCAAGTAAAGCTGTATTATGAACAAATGGAGGGGCAATCCATGCACTGGCCAGGATCAGTGCACATAACTAAAGATAGAGATAACAAATGGGAGGTGGACGCCCTTTCCATTAATCCAGCAAACTTCCTTCTGCTTTTCTAAAAGCAGCTGGAGCCATTTACTCAAATAAATCCCCACTGCTTTCCTTTTGATCATCTGAAAGTTCAATTCTTAGAAGGGGGGTAGTGTTACAGTCCTTTTATAGGGACACCACAATTAATGGACTTATTAATTTTTCTCCACTCTTTTAATCTTATCTTATCTTCAGACTTCAAACTATGAGGAGTATCTCTACAAGATCTCACTTCTCTCATGACCTTCATACCACACTCTTTTACAACACATGGTTACCTCATGGCAAACCTTATTATATTAAACCTAACTTTATGTATCTTTGACAGTTCATTTCCATGCTGTGCATGGCTGTTCTTCCACATCATACTCATTATATATGTTTATGCTTCTCTTTCACTCTGCCACCACCATGCAGTTGTCCCATGCACCTTATCATGATATGCCATTTGTAGACAGTATTGGTAGATCTGAACTATACATATATATACAGTAGAATAGTATATAAAGTCCAAGGAATGGACTGGCATCCCCAGTCTGATTCTCTTAGGGTTCTTTCTCTAAAGCAGACTCAGTTCCATTCCTTCACTGTTCAAGTGGTTCAAGCCATCTACATATTGAAATAACCTAGAGTGCTAGCCACTTTAGAAGTGTTTCAAGAAGGCTGGTTTCAAAATTGTCAGCATCTTTTGGATGGAGATCTGGATGATGAGATAGTGCATCAGGGCCAGTGAGGAGTTTTCTGGAAATATATATAATTTTCAGGTTGAAATTGGATAGGTCTAAAAGCCACCTGGCTTGTTGTTGATTAAGGTTTTGTGGTTGGTGAAAGTAAATGAGATTCCTATAATTGGTGAAGACTTGTATAGGAAAGGAGAATTCATGGAGGCAATGTCACCACACTTTTAAAGCACAGCTAATAGCAAGAAGTTCCCTATCATAGATGTTGTAGTTTCATTCTACAGGAATAAAGGATTGAAAGAGGTAGGAATAGGGATGCCAGTCCCCATTAATGTTGGTTTGGAGAAGGATGGTGTCAGAAGCATATTTAAAGGCATTCATGGCAATGGCAAATGGTCTAGAGAAGTCAGGGAGGTAAAAAACAGGTGTTATGGATACTCCTATTTTTCCTCTTTTTTCTCTATCACCTTTCCCTTACTTTTATCTTCTATCTGTTTAATGGAACACCTTATATCTAAACTTGGCTTCACTTTTCCACATCAAGCATGACTCATCAGTTAAACTCTTTCCCTATCTATATAGCCTCATTTCATTTTCATCTTTTCCACTCCATGGCTATGCTTCTCTCTTATCTCTAACTCACAGTGACTCACCCTGACTCTCAACCAATAGCAGAGTCACTCTTATCTTCATCTCCAGATCTAGTGTACACATGTACAAACAATTGTTGTAGTATATAGAGGCAGACAACTTCAGTTTAGTTCTCTTGGTCTTTACCCTTTAAGCCAGTGTGAATAGTCCCAAGCAAGATAGGCTTGACTCTGTCTTTGTCTTCTAATATTTTGCCTTGCCTATGGCCCTTTAGTGGGTAGTGACAAGTGTTACTCTATCCCTACACCTTTCCAGCTATGATCAGTAATCCAGTGGATAGCTTGCTTAGTTGTTTCAATAGGTTTAGAGAGAAAGAGTTTTTTCAACATTTTGAAGGATTGTTGACAGGCTTAAGTCCAATCTCAGTGGTGGTCCTTTGATAAGGTCAAGGAGGGGGCAAGTGATGGTGGAATAGTTGAAAATGAACCTCTGGTAGAAGCTGGCAAAGCTAAAAAAGGAGCATATATCCTTGACTTTTTCTAGGACCAGCCATTTGGCAAATCCATCAAGTTTGATGGGACTAATTGCAAGTTCCCCTAATTTAACAATTATTCCAAGGTATTATATTCATTCTTGAAGATGATGTTGAACTGGCATTTCTCTAATTTAAAATGGAAGTTGAATTCTATTATTCTGCTCAAGATTCAACAGGTTTGCTTCATCTAAGTTTTCTTATCTAAGGAGAAGATAAGAAGGTCATCCATAATAATAAGCCATCCTTCAGTAATCAAATCTCAAAACAAGTCATTCATAAATCATTGAAAGGTGATTGGAGAGTTGCAAAGGCTGAAAAACATGATGATGGGTTCAAACAGCCCTTTGTGGGTAATGAAGGCTGCTTTTCATTGGTGGCCATCTTTAAAATGAATGTTGTTATACATACCCCCATCATATATTAAATTTGGTGAAATGTTTGGTGTCCTTGAGTTTATCAACAAGGTTAGAGATCAGGGAAAGGGGGTATGCATCATAAATGGTATGTTCATTGAGATATTGGTATTCCTGACAGGATCTAAGTTTCCTAAGTTTTTAAAACAATAAGAAAAGACACATTCATCAAACTTGACTGTAAAAGAGATTACAACTCTTCTGTGCTATGGAGACCAAAATTGGTATCCTTTGGTACTTTTTTCATAGCCAATAAAAATAGCTTCTTCTGCTTTCATAGATAGTGTTCCTAGGTCCAGTCACAGAACCATTCAAAGATCACAGAACTGGACCAGACTGAACTGGTTCACTGATCCTGAGTGGTTGCAGTCTTTCACATTTTGAAATAATTCACAAACTGAATTCTCCCATACAGAAATACCAATTTTTTTAAAAACTGATCCTAGGACTGGTTGCAAGTGAATTTTTGGAGTGTAGGACTGGTTTTCACTGATTTGTTGAATTTCTAGTGGTCCAGAAAGACCAGTTCTGATTCAATCCAATCATCTTAGATCTTAGAAACTGGACTGGGCCAGACCTAAGAACACTATTCACAGATAGCTTATTTTGGTGATTCTCTTTGGGATGAAAACATATATGTGTCAAACATCTGAAGATCTTCAAGTATAACACATCAGGTGTCTCACCATTCCATTTGAATATTGAAGGTGACCAGTTAAGATAACACATTAATTGGAAATTATAGATATGCAGAGCTGTTTTCACTGCACCTTACCAGAAGGAAGGTGGTAAACAAGCATGCTGTCACATAGGTTCTGAGTGCTCCAAGATGGTATAGTTGGAGTGTTCAGCTTGACCATTTTGCTGAGAGATATAAGGTGCAGAAGTTTAATATTCTATGCCTCCAGATAAAAAGATCATCTGAAGATTTTCATTTATATATTCCCCTCCTCAGTCTGAACATACAAATCATAACCAATAATCAGTCTGAGCTTCAGTCCAAGTAACCAAACCTTGGAAGTATGTATTGAACATTATCTGCTTTAGATCATGGAAAATGAAGGGCAGCAAAGCCCAAAGCATCACCTATAAGGTAATAATCCTTTTATTGTGAGAATGTGAGAAGGTCAGCATTTCACATAGATTATTGGATCAAGGACACTAAAAGCACATGTAATAGAAGCAGAAAATTTCCATTCATATGCTGTACCCAATTGACAAAACTAATTGAAGTCTTATAGTGGGCCATTATATATATATAGTCTTTATACAAAAAAAATGTAATTATTGAGATAGCTGACAATAAAGGCCTCCTCCTTGTTTCTGCTGTTGGAGGCAAGGATGGCATCATAAATGATAGACTTGAGTAAGCTTAAGGTTGTGGTGTAAATGGTGGACAAAACCAGTCTTCTATAAGTATATATGGCTGTACAAGTGTGAACTTAAATGTGCCAGCCAAATATGGGAGATAGCAAGTGAACATAAAAATAAGGTGAACAAGTGCAACTTCTGTTGCTGTGAGCTGGATAAGTGCACAATTATAGCACAGTTCTCAAGATTACATCAAAAGTAGTTGGTATTTTCTCATCAGTCAACAGTTCAAGTTAAGGAATAGTTTATCTTGAGGCATTAGTGCTTAGTAATCTGGTTTTTGTGTGGGCTAGTATCAGTTTTATGTAGCACATTCCAAAGAAATCCAATATATTTTTCAAAAGTGAAAGGAATTGTAATATACTTGATGACATTGTATTCCCAGGCATTAATTGACTAGCTGGGAAACTCTGTCAACTTTCTATGGATATTGCACTATAAATTTCAAGTGATTGTATTGTTATTGATGGTTGGCATGGTGCATCAAGCTTTGCATGTTGTGTCAATGCAGAATCTTCTATATTGTGTTGTTGTTGCTGGCAGCCATTTCTAAGTCCAGGTCCTGATTATAAATGAGCTGCTGAAATGTAATATGCAGCCTGAGTAACTTTGCAGCAAGCATATGGTGATCAATACATAGAGCCTAGATAGTGGATTTAGAGATCAGCCAATTACTAGAACAAATAATGATACTTGCCTGGATGGCAACTTCTCTTCTATTTGACTGTTGCTTATACATCTCTCTTAGTGCATCATGGATACTTGCATTTGATCAAGGACTGAAATTGTATGCCACACTCTTGTGGTGGATATTGCTGACTATATACTTTCATAGGTGGACTTTTGGAAACTTTCAGTCCACCTTTAAACTGCCAATATTAGATTTCATTGCTAATTCAATATATTCCTGGACATTAAGGAAAATCAGACCATTGAGCTCAAGATAGATTTGAAGCATTCATAAGAGAGTGTAACCCTCAGAAACAGTGTTCTTCTTCAATACATTAAACAACTCATAAAATACTTGCTACATTATGGAATTAGCTGTGCCAATTCATCATGGACAATATGATAGAATACATACTTTTACCAGGTCGCATATCTTGTTTCTGTCTGTCATTGAAGGTAATATTGGCTATGGCATGAAAGTGCAATAGATTCTGCCACAAAAAGAAGTCAGTGACAATGGTAATAATATCATGAGCAACAGATATATAAATAGAGAGGTACTCAGATTGCAAATCCTTGAAATTTTCAGGCATTTCGTGAAATTCCTTATAGCATTGCTTCAGGTTTTCTAGTAGAAACATACATCACAAACAAATAACACCAATAATATAAAAGGACTGCTAAGAAATATAGTACAAATTATGTACATGTTCCTTTTCATCTTCCAATGCATGGCCTGTGGTTCATTCAGTGAGTAACTGACTATGGCCTGCATTATGGAGGTGATTTCAGCTTCATTGATAGGGATATGTTTTTGAGGTACATTGGCAAAGGTGTTGGGCACTGTCATAATGCTTTTCCAAGTAACACTGAGAGCATGAACCCTTGAGAATGCTGACAACTCAGACTCATCCGACAATCATTGTTGCATGGATTGGTTCTTTCTGTCTTGAAACTGCATTAGACCCAATTAAGGAATGATGACTGGCTCTATGCCCAAAGTCTACTGAACAGCTGGGCGCCAGGCCATTACAACCTGTAAAAAACTCAATTGGAAAATTGCTGGAAGTGGTTGGGCCATTTGTCTGTCAATTGGGCAATAACTTTTGAATGGCAATCACTTAGCAATCAGAAGCATTCCTCAGAATAATGTGGAGGCATTAGTGAAACATTACAAGGATCTATAGAAATCAGACAGCCCTGTGTGAAGTACAGCATAAGTGGGTCACATGCACCTGAGTCAGGATGAATGCTATTTTGGCCAGTTGCAAAGGTGTCAGTCCACAGGTTACATGGATGAGTGCTTTGGCAAATTTGCAAGCAAACTGACCTCAAGGAGAACCATCTCCACCTCATTGTTGATATGTACATGTTATGACAAGCCTGTAACTGAAAGTGAAAATGAAACTGATATAATATCATTACAATCTGTTACAATGACTCAGATAAAGCTGCTTTAGCAAATACTAATGATTAATGAGGCAATAGTTAAGCCAGTACTGAACTGTAGCATTGGTTATATCTGATGGCAGGTAGTCTATTGTTGGTGACATAAAACTGATTGTTTTTCAGGAGTTTTTGATGCAGCGCAGCTGCAGCTTTCCGAACATCTGGTCTGTCCACCCTATTTGACATTGAGCTTCCATGTGCCTGCCTGACTTAAAAGATGATGAAAAGGGAAACAACATACATGTTGCAATGTATAGGCCAGGCAGTGACCTGTCTGCATCTCAGAGAAAGTTTCGAATGGTGGAGTTCAGAATGCACATTATGATAGGCCAGCATTCCTTTCCTAAGAAATGCTCTGTAAAGGTCCATACACTGCAGTACAATCTCTATATCTACAGGCAAGAGCATCTTGGGATCATGAGATGGTGTGGCTTAATCAATAGCAGTGGTGTTGTTGGTACAGCAATAACATTGCACCTGATGCTATGAGGCTGCTGCAAAGTCTAGATTTCACAAACTCTCTCAGTTTCCAAAAATCCTCCAATTCAACAATGTCCATTATCTGATGAATGTGTTAGAATATACTCCAGGAGGCGACTGACTGCCTGATTTCCCTCACTAAATATCACCAGGAGCATAATGTCTCATCAGTGTTGACCAAAATTGTGACCAACTGCAGAGCTATGCCATCCCTCACTCTGCAATGGTAATCAAGATCAACCTCTACACAGATAACACAACTGTCTATATCTTCTACTTAGACAGGTACAATATTCTGATCAAATGATCCCTCATTTACATGCACTGGTATGTTGTCCTGCTGTGTCAACCATTTCTCAAGCCTGATGAGCTTAATTTTACTATACCATTTTGGACTGTTTGTTCTGCATTAGACATCCCATGTCTCTGCACTCACTCCACTGGACATCCTGAACTCTTTGTGCTCTCAACTGGCCTGAATATTCTGTTTACCAATGATAAATCTATGTCTCCATCAGCATTGAACCTGCAAGACATGCAATATGGGAATAGGTACTTTTATCAGTCACCAGGGGGCCTGAATCTGTACACATCATGGGTTGCAGGATGTTCACTGGCAGAAACCTTATCTCCTCCTGAGCTTGCTTCCATGCATGCGCTTGGAGGAGATTTGCCTTGCAAAAGCCTAATGACAATGCTATTTTCAACGTGGGAATTCAGCAAAGTGATATGTGACCAGCCTGACCCTGAAGGGGAAAGGATGGATGCCTGGATTTGTGGGTTGCATGTGGCTGTCTGTGATCATAGGGCAGACTGCCTGGTTTCAAAACTAGATTGTCACTAGGAGAGCACTTATGCAGAATCAAAAATTCCTCGAATCTACTACACAAGCTAGAATATCTGCCAGGCCTACTATGATTGTCTACGACCTGATGGCCATAGTTTCATTCTAATGGACAACTGATTGCAATGTCACATTGGATTCTCAGAGAGAGTAAAGAATCCATGAGCACCAAGCACATCTCCCTATGAGTTGCCCAGTTCTAGTTCTACACTGATGCATGACAGCAATGTACAATTCTTGTGCAGTTGAATTCAGCACTGCATCAAACAAGAAATGTGCCCTAATGATCCAGGCCATGTACTTCTAGTAAAAACTGGCTGAAAAGCATTAAAGGCTGAAATCATTCACCATCAGATCAGCAGCCCTGCTTTGATCCTGGGAAATGTGCTCAACAAGCATTATGAGCTCAGCAACATCAGAAGCAAAATGAAATTCAACAAGCACAGCAACTCTCTCAAACACTTCTTTCTTAGGCCCTTGGTGAATACAGTCAATGTTCAGCAGAACAATATGCCCAAGGTCAACAAATAATGCTCATCCTGCACTCAGTCAATATTCAGCTGAACAATATGACTCAGATCAATAGAGACAACAATAAAATAATGCTTATCCTGATTCTCCTCCTTCATCACCATCACCATCACCTTCTGCTGAGCCTCCATCACCTATACCTTCTTAAAGATCACAATCACCACCTGCTGATCCTATTCCTGCCTGCCCCACTTGCTATTAGAACACCATCAGACCTTCTCTATCTCCTCCAAATCCAGATCCAGATCCATCTGACTCTAGCCCTAGTAGCTCAGATGATCTTCAAGATGGCAATAATCCACAGCCTCCATTGTGTGTTTCACCTGGTGGCAGACCATATGTAGAGCCTATCCTGCCCCATTCTCTTGGTCCCATGGATATTCAGTGTTTCCACTGCCATGCTTAACATTTTGTATCAGAAAAACTATCCATTTTCAGTATTATATAATCCTTGCTTTGGAATGTATTGTCTCCAATGGCAAGTCAAGCTTCTTGAGAGACAATCTTGGCCACATATATTGCAAAAGTTGTTTAATAATCACCAAAATTACAAAAAAAGAATTCACCAGTATAACAATGCACTGGCATTTACCTCTGTGAATAAGAAAATGAAGGAATTCAAAATACTGGACCTGCCTCATTTTGTATCCATAGTGCACTCCATCATCTTATGGATGGGTGCTCTCAATCCACCTGATGATCTGATATCAGCCTTCTTTTGCTCATCTATACATCTATGATCCTATAGAGGCTACTGAGAGGTGAGTTCAGCATAACCATCAATTAGATGGGGCTATACTTTTGGATTTGCATAAGATACTGAGCAAACACAATCCATATGCTCCAGTCTATAAACAGGCCTATGAAATTATGTGAGTAAGTGTTTTCAATTGATTTAAACTATATTATATATATATATATGCTGACTGAACTATATAGGCTAAGCCTCCAGAAGAGCATATTAATGTTTATATACAAATTCACCTACAACAAATCACCAATGTCAGAAGAGATGTATTAGCAATCTTCATCCATCATATCTGCCACTTCATTATGTGCTCTTCTTTCCAAAAGGTGAAGCAGGCTGGCACCTATATCCTCTTGTAGCAATAGAATGGCCATCAGCATTGCTTCAAAAAGGTCACCCAAATCCTATGGTATGCCAATAGACTTCATATTCTTGCATTCCAGGATGGTATTGGCATTATTGTGGTGCCAATTCCCAATGATATCATACTCATGCCTTCCCACAAAGTATTCAATGATGAAATACAAGTCAAACAAATTTAACCGATATGTCAGGTTTTCCTGATTCTTTCTCATGGTGGTCAGAAGACCCTTCAGCATTCCATCCATATACAGGATATACTTCTGCAAAAGGGCTGATAGGCCAGGAGCAATCATGATATCCTGCTTGCCTGCTCTCACATACACCTCCATGAATGTGAACTGG
>JBBPSA010000062.1:0-18104 GCA_038093355.1 Boletus calvinii | reverse complement strand
TCTGCACATTCCCCCTCCTCCATTACTCCCCTCTCATACTCCCGCAGTGAACGGCACTCAGAAACCAAAGAAAAAGAACGATGCCCCCGTCGATCCCGCCGTCATGTACGAAAGTCTCAAGAATCGCATCGCTGCCCTCGAAGAAGAGGAGGTTCTCGAGGAGGAGGAGGAACGACGGTTTGGTCTGCACATTCCCCCTCCTCCATTACTCCCCTCTCATACTCCCGCAGCCGAGGAGGCCGTCAAGTCAGTCAGAGGTATGGGCGAGAATGCCATCCATGCCAAATACATCGAACTAGTATGTGTTCGTGATGAACGCACGCTGCCTTCACCCATACCCCCGCCGATATAGTTCGCAGAACTCAAGAGGCTCGAACGGGATCATGCGAAGGAGAAGCAAAAGCTCGTCAAAGACAAGGATGCCGGTTCGTCCATCCCGAACCTCGTGCCATCCATCCCCCCTCACACCGATCCTCGAAGCCAAAGGTCAGCTAACAAAGGCAAATCAGACGAAAGCAAAAATGGAGAACCTAGCACGAGAATTGCAAAAGGTGACCCTTTACAGCCCCTCCCAGGAAATCGCTAACAACGTGTGCAGGATAACAAACGACTCCGGGTACGCAGTAATTCCTGCATCTCTCTCCCGACATCTAACAACCACCTAGGAAGACAGCAAACGCCTAGCACAATGTGTAGAAGAAGCCCAGGAAGAGGTACTTAGGACCCTCTCGAGCCCGCTACTTACTTGACATCCCGTAGATCGTACAAATGAAAAACGACATGGCTAAACGAGTGGACAAGGCAAAAATCCAAGACATGAAATACCGTGAAATGCCGGACATTGTCGTCAAGGTCGTATGTCGTTATCGTGCGGAGCTTTTCTTCAAAATTTCCCGCAAAACCAAGCTTTCCAGACTTTTCAACGCCTGGACGGATAGAATGGAAGGAACGGCTGCGAAAAAGAGTGACGGGAAAGCGGCCACAGGCACTGGGGCCCATTTGAACGGATCGGCGAAATCAGAAGTTGCGAGTACACACTCCTGGAACTCCGCCAGTACATCATCCATGCATTTTATATTCTCTCATAATGGACGGACGCTCGATGCAGACAATACGCCAGAGGAACAAGGGATGGAGGACGGCGACGAGATTCTTGCTGTAGAACTCATGGACCTTACCGAAGGTTCTGGTCTAGATGCTTGGGTAGGTTGGCGTGAAAAGGACAGTGTATGATTTTTCACGCTAGTTTTCAGGACGAACTGCCTGAACACCGACGCCAGAAGCTAAAGAAGAACTGGACAGACGATCCTTTGGAGTAAGTTGCGAACTGACCTTCCTTGTAGTTTTTCTGAACACCCGCTTAGAGCTAAACGTTCACTGGAGGATATTTTCGATACCGTGTACGTCTTTGTATATCACCATCATGGTTGCCTCACAAAATTTCGACAGCGTGCGGGAACGCCTGAAGGAAGTACTTCGTCAATACGAGCTTCGTGAACGGCATTTTGAGTGTGTAATTCGATCGAAGGAACTCGAAGTATTACTCTCTCGTGCCCGAGCCGCGGAGCAAAAGCAACTTGCAGACGGTGAAAAGAGTCGAGCCGACAAGGCTGATGAAGAGGTTAGCTACTATGTTTTATTATGCTTTGTTCCTATCATCTAACAGACTCAGGCTCGACGTCTTCGAAAGGAGCTCGAGGATGCACAGAATAACCAGACGATGCTCATTGACAAACTCATCACATGCTGTAAGGAGGTGAGCATGGCTTCGTCGTCTCATGCAGTGCTTGTGTTAACGACGAACAGCCGAATGCGGAGCGCACGCAGCGCCTATTTTCGTCACTTCGAGAAGAACTCGAGAAGCGAGGTAAGATGTCGGACAGTAACGGTGTAGGCAGCTGAATGTACGCGAGCGGGTCTATGCAATACACGTCAGGCAAGCAATCTACACCAATCTTTGTTCAATGTGCGAACAAGACTGGGGGGTGATCCAGCCAGTTAATCACAGATGACATTGTCCTACGTATGAGAGGTACTTGACTGATGTCCGGGGGAAGTATTTATACAAACAAGTACAGGTTAACGTGGGCGACGTGTTTTACAGTAAAGCATCCAATTTCTCGAGATTCTCAACGTGACCGGACTTGGTGAAGGTCTTGCCTTTAACGGACTCCAATCCTTCTCCTGCGTAGGTGACAAGTGGCGAAAGCTCGATTTCGACGCCTTCGTTCAAACGTGCACCAGCATTCTCCAAGAATCGTCGGTGCTGATCCAAAAGATCGCGCCGACTGGTCTCTGGATCATCTGACCCAGTGCCGGGCGCATTCTTCAGGGGACTGAACTCTTCCCTCCGAGCGACCTCGAGAACGGCAAAATTCTTTGTGAACGGGAACACGTCGAATACAAACAGCTCGAGCTTCATGCCGTTTGGCTTGTTAGGTTTGACAATTTCCCCGGTTTGCAAGTCAGTAGTTGGGATCTTCTTGCGCGCAATGTGAAAAGCGAGCTCGTGTTCGAAAGTCTCGACTGACTGAAGGAAAGCGGTGGTGTAAAAGTGATTGGCGATGTTGCCAGCGTTGAACAAGAGTTCTCCAGTCTCTGGATTGCGGAGTTCGGCTTGCTCCTTGGTGATTTCCGAGTACTCTACGACGCTGAACTTGTCTCCCCGGCGAGCAACGACGCCGACCGACTCCGTCGGTGATGTCTTTGGCACCACCTTGGCAGCACAATCGGCCTGCCTGGCTATGCAATAGCCAAGGAAGACAGGATCGGCAACCTTGACGAGGCAGTTGTCGACACAGTATGCATGAACATACTGGATCCCACGATCGACGAGGTCAGAGAGAACCGTACGCGACTTGTCGGATGAGGACAAGGGAGCACGCGTAGCGGCGTAGAGACCACCGTTGCCGTCAGGAGCAACAGCGACGCGAGAAGTGGTCTCGAGCATGATTTTACCCTCCATGGTGAGGCAGGGTAGCGTACCTAAAGTGTGCAAAATCAGAAAATGGTGGAATGTATACGATCAAGACCTGTTACCTTGTTCGAAAACAATGACGTTCTTTGCCTTGAGGCCAAAGTGCTTGTTCTTGGCGAAGAAGGATTCCGTCTCGCGGCGAGTTGGACCGCTGGTCATCACATACCAGGGGACGACGACGGAACCCTCAGCCTTTCCAAATTGGGCCTCGGCGACGGTCTGGAGACGAGCGATGCGCTCGGCTTGGTACTGGAAGAGGGATTTGTGGGAGGGGAGGCCGATGTCGTAACAGCCTTTAGGAGCAGTGCTGCCGAGCCTCGTGCCCTGACCACCAGCCATCAAAAGAACGCCGACTTGACCATTTGCAACGGCCTGGAGACCGATTTTCCTCCATTCGCCTGCTTTGGCAGGGTTGGCGGACACGGACTCGCACGCATCAACAGGAAGGGGCTCGATGGAGTCGGCGACGCGATGAGGATCGGCAGTATTACTTTCGGAGGAAGTGGCCTTTTTGTAGACTCTGTTTACTCGCTCGACATCGATGCTCTCAAGCTGGTGGGTAAAGATGATACGCTCTGCTTCTGTAAGCTTTGACCAGAAGGTAAAGAGATGGTCCTGGCCAGCAGTCTGGTATCTATCGCGGATATTTTCAACGGTCATCGCGATGAGATCAACAAGAAATGGTATACGGGAGAAGTGGGGAGAAGGGAATGAAGTGCGAGTTGAGACGATGACTCGGATGAAAGGCGACAAGTACTTAAACCTGTTGCATTCCAGTTCGGTAGCACCCGAATGGAACCCTACACTGTACAGCCGACACAGAGGTGTAATATCGCAACACGCATCGCAAGACGAAACTCCGATTTTCGAGATGATCCTTCTCGCCCACCGTACTTGACTCCACTACTGTAGTACTCAAAACGACCAACAGTGCTTTCTGGGGATCTACGCATCATTCCTTTTAACCCCCGCATCAACATAACGTTGGCTGGTAACCAGCTAGCCAACCGAAAACGCACGTTCATAAGTGGCGTTCCTTCATGATGACGTGACAGAAGCGACAGAAACCCATTCAACTCGAGGTTCGGTTCAAGCGGGGTGACGGGGAAGGGTGCATAGAGCACTTGTATCTTGGGGCCTCGTAGTGTTTGCTCTGCCCTCGTCAGGCTAGGTGGCCGCACAAGCCACCATGTCAAGGTCAAACCGTCTGATTTCTTCCGAAACCCGACGACCGCAGGCTTATCCTATCAGCAATCACCGCATCGGAAGAAATCGTCAAGAGAACTCCCCGCGGATGCCTTGGCGATTGCCTTGTAGGCTGCTGAACACCCATGTCCCATGCCTTTTTGCTACTATCGGAAATGATTGCAATGGTATGGTATATCCGCTCCCTTCTCGGCCAGTGGCGCCCACACGATGCTTCTGAGTGCCTGTATAAATCGGGTGTGACTCGTCTTCTATCCGAACGGAGTACTAGCTAACCAGATGTTTGGGTCGCACTCCAGACTAAGTACCCGGAACGGCCAAAACTTATCCGAACGACAGAACAATATTCAAGTTATTCGTGTTCGTGTTCAAGTTGGTCCCGAACACCGTGACGGAACAATGTTGTCAACTTGTGCAATGCCGTACATAGTATGTTCGAGCTCCATGCTTCGCTCCATCATCATTACGCGCATTACGATCAGACACATGACCTCGGCAATGCAGCGCCTGAGGTGATCATCGGTTCCCAATTGCGAATGTCTATAAATGCAGTCAACATCAACTTACTTTGTTCCGTTGTCTGTCTTTCTTCTTTCTTCTTTCGCCCTTTCTCCCTCATCCATTCAATGCACAGACTGCTTGCCTTGGCCCTTGTAGGGTTTTCCTTCGCAAAGTGTGCCTTCTCCTTCACGCCTGGCTTTCCTTATGGATCCCAGAAAGTCCGCGGTGTCAACCTCGGTGGGTGGCTCGTCCTCGAGGTGTGTGTACAAATGTTGTTACAAGACTTTATTCTCCATTGATGTACTGCTTACTCCATAGCCATGGATTACCCCAAGCATCTTCGACAACACTGGAAATACTGCCATTGTTGACGAATGGACGTTCGGTCAATATCAGGATTACAACACGGCGTTGAGTGTCCTACAGAACCACTGGAACACGTGGATCACTGAAAGTGACTTTGCCGCCATCGCTGCTGCGGGGTATGGAATTACTTCTTTGGAGCACTCCTGTTGACGGAGCTGATCGATTTCCTCGCAGATTGAATCACGTACGCGTTCCAATTGGGTACTGGGCGTTCGACGTCGGTCCTGGGGAACCATACATCAAAGGACAGTTGCCCTACCTGCAGAAAGCAGTACAATGGGCCGGAAACCACGGATTAAAGGTCATTGTTGATCTCCACGGCGCACCGGGGAGTCAGAATGGGTTTGTGTTTCATGTGCTCCTGTCAAATGATACCGATCATCTTCGTAGGTTTGATAACTCTGGTCACAAGATACCATTTCCTACCTGGCACTCAAACCAAACTAATATCGATCGGACCAACAAAATAATCAAAACGATTGCCTCCATGTTTGCTGGTCAGCCGAATGTTGTACCTATCATCGCACCTCTGAACGAGTGAGTTTTCTGCGCACGAGACTGCAATGAGTTACCCACGTTTATGACGCCAGGCCTGCCGGGTTTGATGGCTCTGCCGTTCTCACTGCTGTGAGGCAGTTCTGGAACGATTCCTGGGGGAACATAAGGTGATCTCAATATCTTGATCTACATGCCACGCGGGCGTTTACCTGATTCCACAGATACCCATATGGCACCAGCCAAACAAGCAACACTGTTGAGCTTATCCACGACGCATTTCAGCCTCTCAGTTATTGGGCTGGCTTCGAGACCCCGCCCAAATTTAGCGGAGTAGCTATGGATACCCATATTTATCAAATGTTCAGCGATGCTGTGAGTGTGTCTGAGTCGCAGTGTGTCTACCTTGCGTTGTGTTAACAAAGGGCTATTATTAGCAAAATCAAATGTCTAACCAGCAACACATCGATGCTGCTTGTCAATCTCAGTCCTCTCTCGCGGGCTTTGATCTTTGGCTTCTAGTGGGTGAATGGACACCTGCTATGACTGACTGTGCCAAGTATTTGAACGGGCGTGGTGCCAGTTCGCGCTATGCGAGTACGGTCGGAAGTTGTAACGGCCTGACTGGCAGTGGATCCACCTTCAGTTCGAGTTACAAGACGTTCCTCCGACAGATCTGGGAGGCACAGGTTATTTCATATGAGAAAGTTACTGATGGTTGGCTGCAATGGACGTGGAAGGCGGAAAATGCTGACGAGTGGTCATACCAAGCTGGACTTAAATATGGATGGATACCCCAGAACTCCACGAACTACAAGTACCCAACCATCTGCGGTTAATTTTGTTTCGCATCTTTTTACAACGTCATATGGAGGATCTGTTTTGGAATTTAGTGGATTTCGATTGACGAATATAACTTAGTGAGATATCAAAGAATCCAAGTACGTATGCAACAAACTCGAGATTGCGTTGCACTCAAACTCCTGCGACCCCGTATTTGCGAAGTGTTGCTTGCCAATCACCTAGTTCTCCTCTGCCCATCGTAACCACGGTCGCCTTGTTGCCAGAATGCGGGCCAAAAAGGCGGTTTGCGACTCGTCTGACACTCTCGGGGGTGACCTTGTCAATTGCCGCTGTCATGTCTGTCACGGGTATCTTGCGTCCGTGCACGAGGATCTGAAACAAATTAATCAATCCATTACGAACGAGCTACAGCTTTTCTGTCCCACCTGGCGGCCGAGGTCTTCAACCTCCACTGCCCTACTCTCCAGGGCCATCATCAAGCTGGATTGGAGTTGATTCTTTGCGCGCTGGAGCTCTATCTCCGGCACACTTTGGTATATCAACAGACTAATCTGGTGCACGAGATGGGGGAGGATTTGGGCGAGCGTATTACCCCGCTGTTTGGGAATGTCAGGTACAAAGGACGCCCACAATCCAAAGAGGGATGAGTCTGTATAAATATGGTGGAAGGATGCGCAATGATCTATCTGAGGGAAATGGTTAAGGATGTGCGTATATAATCGGGAATACATTCCCTTTCCAGGACCACCTAAGGAGACTGAGAAGTAAATCACGCTAGAGGAATGTGAGCCTTACCCGCCGAAAAGCTCCCCCCACCCCCAAGAAGCACTTGCATTGTTGCAAGTGTGTAGATATCCTCGTCATGAATGCCAACACCCTCGAATGCAAGGTAGAGGTGATCAAAATCTACCGTATTGCTTGGGATGTGTCTAATACCACCGACATATTGTGACTGCGGGTTCAATAGAGGGGGCGTGTCTCTTGAAGTAGAGGTTGGATACAAGTATGATGATGCGGCGCGCGTGAGCGACTTGTATATTGATGGTGACGAAGAAGGCAGGAGATGTGGCGGTACGGTTTGAACGGTGGTGGATGACCGTGGAGAAGGTGGCGCAGGAGATGGCAAAGGTTTGAGCGTCGAAAAATGCCTATCAACAAGTTCAACCAATTGCTCATGTTGCATTCCAGCGCCTGCTATGACCATCCGCTCTGGACGGTACCAGTCCGAGATACAGTGACGGAGGAGGTCACCAGTGATGAGACTGATGCGGTCATCCGGGCAGACCAACGGATTTCCAAGGCCTGTGTCGCCGTATGCTACTCCATGGAGTACTTCGGGTAATATCATTTCTGGCTTGTTGCTGATCTCCCGGATTTCGTAAAGAGCAGCATCCTTCTGGCTCTCCAGTTCCTCCGCCAGAAAAGCAGGATTCAGGACTGTGTCAGATATCAGAGAGAGCGCTAGAGTGGTTGCCTGATCAAAATGGGAGGACTGGTACATGATGGATTCACGGGAGGATGAGCACATGATTTGACCTCCTAGTCGGTCCATCGCTGCAGCCATATTGGCTTCAGAGAGAGAATGTGTGGACTGTAAGTCTAGTGTTAGGCACAAACAACCTTGTAGCAGCACAACGGGTACCTTGAAGGCCATCCTGTCTAAGAAATGGCTGGCTCCCGATGTCGATGGAAGTTCATAGCGTGACCCTGCGTCGATGTAAAGCCCCACGGATGAAAAATGACCGGGAGTAGACTCGGTAGCGACCCGAATCTTGTTGGGTAGTGTGGTTATCCGAAATGGTGGCAACGATGATTGGGATTGATGTCGTTGGTGCAGGCGCACCTTTCCCTGGCGTACGACTGAACCTGCTGCTCTTTTCATGGGTATGTATGTGGTGAACTTTCGCAAGTTGCGAACTTCTCACGGCGACCATGCCAGGAATGCTTCTTTATGTAATACAAAGTGAAACATTAGTCAACGGAGGAAAAGTAAAGTAAAGGTTGGTAAAGGGGTAGTGGGATTGGGCATGTAGTCCGACGGTATTAAGGAATAGTTGTTTGTTTTTTATTTAAGAAAAGAAAAATGAGACCCCACCGTGGTTCGAACACGGGACCGCACGATCTGCAATCGTATGCTCTACCACTGAGCTATAGAGTCTCCATTTGAAGGGAGATGATCTGCCAGACTCGTAAGGCATTGCCTCGCGTAGTAATACTACTATCCTCGAAGTGATCGCTCGAGCTAATCAATGTCTTCTCCCACTGACCACTTAACAAACTCCAGAACCTCTACTCCTCTTTCTTCACCTTCCTGTGCCATCCCATGTTCGCGGCCCCATTCTCGCAAAGCAGCACCGACAGTGACCTGTCCCCCGCTCGCCATGAATGGTTGATTGTACAACGATGTTTCATCCGTTGTAGATTGGACGGACAACGTCTCAAAACCAGTGATCTGACGAGCGACTGCGCGCTCAAGTCGTTCAAGGTCCTGCACGAAGGTTTCCGACACAAAATGATTCGCAAGATCGGGGGCCTTCAACGCAAGCACAGCAAGCGATCCAATACGACCGTGAGAGCCAGAGGATCCATGCGAGTACGAAGCTAGCCGTAACCCGAGGGTTCCAGAGTGACTCTGGAGGGGACCATGAACCACAGCAACTGCGCGTTTCAGATATACCCGTTCGCCGACTTTTGCAATTAGATCCTGAATGGAACTAGACACCGTAGAAGGTAGTCGAAGATTCGAGTTTTTTTGCGAGAGGAGAGGGGCATCATTGAGGATGTCCAGTGGGCAGGGTTGGATGAAATTTGATGGAAGAGCGTGTTCTGTGAGGAAGGCAGTGGTATGTGCAATATCGGTAGCAAGTTGGGTGAACAACTCGTTTCTTGCGACAAAATCAGTTTCACAGTTCAGCTCGATCATGGCTGCCCGAATTCCGCCGCCATTGAGCGTTGAAGACGACCTGCCAGAAGAGAGTACGCAAGCGCTAACAAGCCCCTCTCGTGCTTCGCGTCCAGCGACCTTGGCAGCCTTTTGAGCACCGGAAGTAGTCAGATCCTGCTGCAACCACTCCAGCGCCGCCTCCAAGTTGTTCCCCCCTGCACTAAGCGCTTCCCGAGCCTTGGAAATCGGGACGTCTGTCAATTTTCGGAGCTGAGCGACCAATTGTAACGAGGGCTTGGAAGTAGTTGAATACATGGCGTATTTCGGAGTGCAGCGCGACAGCAGCGTTTTCTTGAATTCTCGCCGAGTAATAGACAACAACATCGCGACTCAGATGAAATGTTGAACGAGTAGGCAGAGTTTGGAATTTCTTCAAGTTCAAGGTAACTTACTAGGACTGTACACCGCTCACGTGACTCAAAATTCTTTTGCTGTTGGCGAGTTTCTCTGGGCTGACTTCAAGTCATTCACCTCTCCGATGGACTTCAACTTCAAGGTTCCTTCTACCGTTCCTCAAGACTTGCTCCTTATCCAAGACCTGATAGGAAACCTTCCTTCACTTAACATCTCTGAAAAGTGTGCTTCAGATTCGCCAGATTCCAGTGATGATTCCATCGCCAGCACAGACGATGAAGTAGAAAGTGAAGATGAGGTAGAGGCAGGTCTTGTTGCTCGTGATGACGAGTCGTGAGCATTCCGGTGAACATCTCATCGAAAGGCATATTAACTTTAA
Organism: Boletus calvinii; assembly: GCA_038093355.1. Lineage (NCBI taxonomy): Eukaryota > Fungi > Basidiomycota > Agaricomycetes > Boletales > Boletaceae > Boletus > Boletus calvinii. The sequence continues at coordinate 8,078 of JBBPSA010000062.1, read as the reverse complement.
TCGTCAGAGCCACATCAGACTCGGCCTCACCTTCGGATTCGGAGTTAGATGCAAGTTCCTCCTCTGATTCGGAGGAGGGAGGTGAATACGCGGCGCCTCGGCGGCACAGACCTCCAGGCGATTTTGAAGATGAAGAGTCCGGTGTGACAGCAGCCGCTACATATCTCCAGACAAAGAATGAGATCGTCGACACAAACATCATGGTCCCCACCATTTCTGAAGTTGAACCATGTGACACACTGGAGAAAGTCGGGGAAATTATGAGTATTGTCGGGAACATTGTGATTGTGAGGGGTCTCCCCGATGCAAATACATTGTCCGAGGGCGCACTTGATGCCGAGTCCTTGCTTGTATTTGGCGACCGAAAGGTTCTTGGATACGTGAGTCACTTCACTTTCTCCACCGGTCTATGTCCGCTCTTACCTGTGGTTCCAGATATACGAAACGTTTGGTCCAACGGCCCAGCCACTCTATCAGGTTAAATTTAACCAACACTATCCGCTGGATACTGACAAAGTTTGGTTGTCCCGCGAGGTATTCCATGTTCCACAACGAAGTCACTTTGTGTTCGTAGACCAGCTCAAGAATTTACGTGGCAGCGACGCCAGTAATATCCATGACGAAGAACCCGCAGATGACGAGATCGAATTTTCTGACGACGAGAAAGAGGCTGCCTTCAGGGCTCAACGCAAGAAGAGGTAAGCATAACAATAGTTTTCGAGGCTCTCGATGACGCATTATTACAGGCGCGGACGCTCTGTATCAAATTCTAGACAGCCCACCCCAGCACCGTCTCGGACCCATATCGACGATATGGTCCAGGACACATATCATGGCTCCAACCCGTATGATGCCCATGGCCCTTATGATGATGACTATCTTGTCACAGGGTCGTCGCGACCACCACCCATACCATATGACGACCCGTATGCTGACGTTCCCACTTCGGATGTTCGTGCACGTCCCATAGAAATGAATGGTGAATTTAGAGGGGTGCATAATCGGGGGAGAGGTGGAGACGGTCCTAATGCATCCCGCGGGCGTATTTCCAGCCGGGGTACACGTGGAAGGGGAGTTCCGAACCATCAATTGTGGAGTACCTCAAGGCGAGGATATCGTCACAGCCCCATCGCATCCCAACGAACGTTCGACTTGGATACAGACCAGTCACTTCCAGCGGCCTCGCGGATGGTCCAATGTGCGGAAGGGTATGGACAAAATGGACATGCAATTGCCCCTCATTCCCTTGGTCAACCGGCTTGGCTTTCTCCCGAGGCCAGCAATATCCAAGGTTACGGACAACCTTTCATTCAGCCACACATCAATCCTAGATTCGCATCCATGTTTGGACTCAATTTGCCATCAGAGGCCATGATTCCATGGGCTTCTCAGAACGTACACGACCACACGTTTCCAACACAACATTGGGCTGACACATGGACAATGCACGATAGCGCTGGTTCTGAAGGTGAAGGGGATATGTATAGACCGATGTAGTCCAGCATCCGCAGAGCATCGAATTGGATTTATTGGCAAGCACCCCATCCCCAGCACCGTTCTGGTTGAGAAGGCTTCAAGTTATCGGAACAATTCACCAAAGAAATCCCTTGCGGGCGTTTAACCGGGTTGAGGCTATTCTTGGATTCGGTCGCGCTGGACATATCTCTTGGCCTGTACGACATGTGGGCCCACATGGCGGCCTTCGAGACGCATGGACAGTCGCAATGAACCGTACGTCAAGCTCCCATATCGATCATCATCCCTCGTGCCATCGAACTAGAGAAAGGTGGTCTTACGCCAACTCTGGTAAGGTGTCAGATCTGTGCCCGCGTCCACTAGCATAAATACCTGGGTCTTGTGGAAGCTCGGTATCCTGTTCAGAATGATGTTCTTTATCCTGTTGGCTCAACTTTTCATGTTGTCGCGAGCGACGACCATTCCTCGCCTCTTGGACAATATCAGCTCCAGCTGTTCCACATCCGGTCCGACCTCTTGTCAGACTACACCATCCGATACATGCTGCACCGAATCCCCGGGCGTATGTTGCTCTCCGCGTCTCGGGCATCACGTTGCTGAGTCGATTTTATTCTATCACAGGGCTTGTTGTTGCAAACACAGGTATTCTCTCATTAGTTATGCTCAGTTTGTAGTAACTCAGTACAATCCCGGAAGTTCTGGGACACCAACGTTCCTGGCAGCCCTGCCAACAGCTGGACCATCCATGGTGAGTGATCGATCTGCAAAACAATACCATCGAATCTTATGCACCGTCAGGCTTGTGGAATGACAAGTGCGTTTGTTAGCTAGGATGCACTCATCTTGAACTCACCCCTATCAACAGTTGCGATGGCACATACCAGGAGAATTGTGACCCGTCGCGCGACTATGATATCTCCCAGGTGTGTAACTTCCGACATACTTGCAGGAGCAGGGTCGAAGTAAACTCGACCAGCTTCTCTCAGACCAGGGCGCTACTTCTACGTTGAGCTATATGCAACAATACTGGTTGAACGCGGGTGGTACCAGCGAGGAACTTTGGAATGTATGTCATGTTCCGACCGAATTGATGTCTCACTGATGGCAGTCTAGCATGAATGGTCAACGCATGGCACGTGCTTTAGGTCAAAACTACATTGTCTCGTTTCCATGTGGTTTCTGAAATCAGGTTCCTGACAGCACGCTCGAGCCCTCCTGTCTGCCATCCGGCAGTCCCCAGGGAGCTGAGGTAGGTTGTCGATAAGCCGGGGCGTGCACACGGCTGACTTGGTTTTGCGAAGGCTGTGGCATACTGCCAGACAATTGTCAACCTATTCCAGACTCTTCCCACGTACACTTGGCTCGCGAATGCTGATATTACGCCTTCCACATCCCAAACCTATGCGTTGTCGGATATCCTTTCCGCGCTTCAGACAGGCTCCGGAGGCGTAAGTACCTGTTTATAATGTAGAGCTTGTATTGAGATTGACTTGCCTCAGTATACTCCTGCTGTCGGTTGCTCGAAAGGTGGCCTGAGCACAATTAGTTGGTACTTTAACCTGAAGGGATCAGTTATCGATGGCACATTTGTTCCCATCAGTGAGTACAGTCATTTCCCATCGCAGACCTCGGTGCTGATAATCAACTAGACTCCCCCGGGTTCAGTGGCAGCTCTTGTCCATCCAATGGAGTTCAGTACCTCCCTAAGTCAGGTTGAATAACATGCGATAGTCAGCTTCATGTACTTCAAGTGAAGAAACCAGGTTTTCAGTGCGAATGTATGTTTTGAGTATGTACAGCTGCTGGTGCTGGCCCAATAACCTGAAACGCACAACCGAGTCTGGAACTGACCTCAATCAACATGTCCCCTCCGATCAACCACCCTTGCCTTCATCTAGAGGTTCTGGGTCAGACGTTCTCCATCAGAAAATATGCTTCAACGGATGAGATACCAACCGATGCTTTCCTTGAACTGAGGGTGTCCAAGGCGAGATCGGGGATCATCTCAATCACTCGAACGGCGGAAGAAATTTCCATCGTTTGCGAAGCGGAAGAGGACCAAGGAGAGTGGAAGTGCATCAAGATAGCGGGTCCGATGGAATTTGGTTGATACTTTGGCCTCGCCGTCATGTTTTCCCTGCTGACTGGGCAATAGAACTGACAGGAGTGATTTGCGCCTTTACAACACCTCTGAAGAATGTTGGGATTCCAGTGTTTGCAATTTCTACCTGGTGAGCATCTCTCATGAGTTGCCCTTAGCATCTCCACTACATGTGAGCCTAGGAATACCGACTACGTGTTGGTGCCAAAGGGGAGAATCATGGACGCGATCCATGCCTTGAGTGCTGACGGCTGGCTGTTTGTCGAGGGTTCTTCCATCCGTCCTTGCTAGTGATGCCACACAGGCTTTTCTTCTAGTAGTCAGTAGCCAAAGCGTAGTTAGGGTAGCCATGCTCCACGGTGGACAGCAAGTTCGGGTTCATCAACGCAGTCCACAACTTGCATCAGGCGCGATTTCCTCCACGTCGACGAGCCGCCCGCGCTGTGACCCACCGGCGCCAGTCGCCAACTCCGATCTCGACTCAACATTACGTCGGCCAACGTTCGGTTCGTCGTCAGCGTTGTGGAAACGCGTCCACCACCAGGAAAGCGCCGACGTCCATGGCGGATGCTTCCCATCTAACAACACCACATCCTCGTCAGAAACGTGTGCTACCTACACGGTCTCGTCGCGGTGGCCCTGGGATAGGAAGCTGTGATGTGGACCTTATGATTTTGGATGCACAAAAACGTCGATGTTCGTGTTTTCAGTCTCCTCGCCGTTTGACGCTCATTTTTTTTTATTACAGTCGACAACGAGCCACTCATTCCTGCCGACACACCTTTCTTGCTAACGACGAACTCGGCGCTGCTCCAGTCCTCGTCAACATCGGCGAGCTTCGGGCTCAATACTTTTGCCAATCAGCGTTACTTCGACCGGTCTGATGTTATAAAGGCCTATCGGGAGCAGCTGAATATTCAGACTCCCGAGTTTTCCCTATTATCCGAGGAAGCAACCGTCGGAGGACGTTTCAGGCCTCGGTCATCGGGGGAGGTGCGCACATCCAGGTTTTGTGTAACTTGTAATCATATTTCGTCCCGCGTACCTCTAGCAGGATAATGGAGACACCTCCGATGCGGCGTACGAGAAACGGCATCGGAAGTATGAGTTCTTTGAAAAGCGACAACGTCTGCGCGAGAAGGAGAAGCTGAAACACGAGCAGTATAAGCTAAAGGAACGTATCGAACAGCTCAGGATCATGGATGGCTCGGCGTTCCTTGGCTTGCCTGCTGCGTCATTCTCCATACCGACCGCAGCAAACGAAGACAAGTCGGGAGTCAGCTTGTCTGACAGCCAGATGGATGACACTCCGATTCATGATGAAGGGGAGAGGCGCCGACAAGAAATGCTTGAAGTCGCGTCCATTCTTGAGGAGCGTTACCGAACTCTTCTCCCTTCCGATAAAAAGCTTGCGGATCTCAGGGGCGCCAACAGACCCAGTAGCATCATTCCGCAACCTTCCGACATGTGTAACCCGGGAGAATCCAACTTCACCCCAAGGGAATTACCGAGTCAAGCGTCGCCAAGGCCCACTGCGCCATCAATCATCCTTAAGATCAAGGTCCCACAGACCCGTCACAAGGGAACAAGCTCTCCTGGAGCCAATTCAAACTCTGTGCACACTTCTGTGTCACCTGCGAAACCATTTTCCAAGGTTTCGTCGGATACATTATCAGTGTCTTCTGACCGACCCTACAAACGATATCGGACATCACGTGTCGACGATACTGAATCTCCTTGTTCCAGTGTCACCGGCACCCCTGAATATACCACTGCGAAGTTCCCGCATTCGACTGCGCTCAAAGCTGAACCATGTGCACTCATGCAATGGGCTCTGCGTAATCAAGCTGCACCGAACGCGCGGAAAACGCAAAGACATGTTACTGCGTTTGGCACCAAAGTCCCACAAACTTTAGAAGAAGTGAGGGACTTTGAGCTTCCGGAGTGGATTCGGTCACATTCACCTACAATTGTCAGTGACGAGCCCAAAGATCTTAGTGTACCTGCTGTCCCATTACCCGAGCAGTCGCCTGTGCCTACATTACACCCTGCGCCAATTTCGTCGCATTCATAGTTTTCTCGTATTTTATGTTTATTTCAGTAACCAACAAGGACTCGGAAAGCACAGAGATGAAAGACATCTAAACAACTATACGGCGCAAGTTTCAGCCAAATTAGAGGCAATCGAGCATCAAGAGCCCACTTACATTGCCTGGTTGTTTTCCCCTGAATCGCTTCCTCGATGATATTTAAGGCATCAGTTTGCGCATTCAAGGGTACGTGCTTGTTTCGGCCAAGAACCAAGCGAGCGTAAGCTACGGGGAGTCGATTCGGATCAGCAAACTCGTCTGGAAGATAGCTGGTATAATCGCCGGCTAGTTCTCTCTTGGTCTGGAGTCGCAATGAGGCGGCAGAGGGCGCGAACAGTGCATTTAGGTCTGTCCTGGGTCTCATTTCATGCTGCTTCGGATATCCAGACCTCATGCGTTTCTTGCGCAGCAACGATTTGGGGTCGTCTGGTTGGTCTACATTGTTGATGTCAAGTTCTCGAACATCTGTGAACCATTTCTCAGCTGCGTGGTCCCTTTTCTGCGCAGACCGAGCTGAGATAAAGGAAGTGGTTCGATGACGTGGTGTTCTGTGTGCCTCCGCCGCAACTTCGAAGCGTGCACTGGGCCTTTTTCGTTCTGTGTCAGGGCCCCGAGGGGTGCTTGACTCTGTCCTGTCGCTTAAACCTGGAGGGAGAAATAAGTTCAATGAGGATGAAGCACGAGTGCATTCGAGGCATACGCGATAGTATAGAAGAGAGCTTGCGTGCACCCTCGGCATTGCCAGATGTCGTTACCGTCGTTTTCACGGCTGTAGTTCCCGATATCAGTACGGGTAGGCTGGGTCTAGCAGAACATACAGGAACGCCCACCATCACCTAGGCTTTGACTCGACTGCGAAGCAAACCGTATTGAGCGCCATGGACGCGTCGAGGGTATTACACGGTGTTGCAGCATGGCAAGTGGCGGGGCTGTAGGGTGACCACTTTGGGACGTGTCACAGCTCCGAGTCTCTTATGCATTCCTTCTTGGCCTACCTCATCATCAGCTTTGTGCTGCTCCTAATACTCTTCCCCGTACTCACTTCACAGGTATTTATCGTATGGCCCTGGTACGGTCGCGAATGGTCCGTCGAGCTCATAACGCTGCTCGTGCCATTCAAGTAAGCCGATTCTTCGTCCGCTCAACTTTGCCATGACATGTCGTACAGTGCACTGGCGCTCATGTTGCTATGGAACTACTACCTATGTATATTCACGGACCCTGGCCGGGTGCCTGATGGATGGGTCAGATTGGCTGCTTTCCCTCTCCCAATCGTCTTACACCAGGTCCAGGAGCCTAACTTCCTTGCTGGAGAGGGATACGAAGTTAAGAAGGTCACGGGAGGCCCCAGATACTGTCGGACTTGTGAAAAATACAAACCCCCGAGGTCGCATCATTGTAGACAGTGCAATCGGTTGGTCAACACATTCCCATACATTGGGCATTTCTGACTGACCACATTAGATGCGTCCTTCGAATGGGTTCGTGCTACTTTACGGCTCATGTCCTACATTCCTTATCGCCCCGATTCAGACCACCACTGCCCTTGGGTGAACAACTGCATTGGTCACTTCAACTATGGTCATTTCCTTCGTTTCTTGTTCTACGTGGATGTCACATGCACCTACCACCTTTCCATGGTAACACGGAGGGTTATGGCTACAATGAGCAGGAGATATTATGTGAGTCCTCCCACAATCAAGACTTGTTCGTTTTGATTCGGTCTAGGATGATTTGTCTGGTTTTGAGTTCTTGTGCATCGTTATGAACTACGTATTTGTAGTACCAGTCATCCTTGCCGTCGGCGCTTTCAGGTTTGTTTTCCTCGGTCGTGAGAGCCCCGAAGTTCATAGTGTGTATGCAGCTTATATCACTTCTATAACTTGACAAGTAACGCCACCACGATTGAAGGATGGGAGAAGGACAAGGCCGCTATGCTCAAACGCAACGGCAAGATACAAGAGGTGCGTTGTTTGTATCTGATGTGCTGCAACAACTCACCCCGCTGTCAGGTCAAGTTTCCCTACGTATGTGCCTAACATTCCCCGCCAAATGTCACTGACTTCTGGATAGGATGTAGGTATCTGGCAGAATATGATTTCTATTCTGGGCAACAACCCACTTCTTTGGTGTTGTCCCACGGTCCCCGGCGGGACTGGCCTCAAGTTCCAGTTATCGGTCGGAATTGGTGAGTGGCATGAAATTTCCATTTCCACGTTGTACCGGGTACTGGGGGAGTCGCCAGGAGTCTTGTATCTCCATCTCCCTCCCTGTTAGTATTTGCGGTGCATTTTATCCGGTCATGATTTGCACCAGTAACTGAAACCCGCCATCTCAGGCCATGATGTTGAGGGATGGCCACCAAGGGATCCAGCTCTAGAGCACCAAAAACCCTTCAAGCTCCCTGATAG
>JBBPSA010000061.1:0-18135 GCA_038093355.1 Boletus calvinii | reverse complement strand
CTGGAAGGCTAACCGTCGGAAGCTTGTGAGTTTCGCTCGTCCAACGTTACGCGCGTTCGCTAAAAAGTTTATTCTCTAGGCGTATTCCACTGTCGGTAGGTATCCTCGCGGACCTTTTCTGCAGATTTAGCTGAACATCTATTTAGGCACGCCCGACTACATCGCACCCGAGGTATTCATGTTAAAAGGGTACGGCAAAGAGTGCGATTGGTGGTCTTTGGGTGCAATTATGTTCGAGTGTCTTGTTGGCTATGCACCGTTCTGTTCAGAGAACCCAAGTGACACGTACAAGAAGATCATTGAGTGGCCTAATTACTTGTATTTCCCCGACGAAGTGCACCTCAGCAAGGAAGCCGAGCACTTGATCCGGGGGTAAGTCACTCGTAAGCGTATTCTCATTATTATGAAGCTGAATCCCCCTGTTTAGCATGATGAATTGGGCCAATCATCGGCTCGGGGTCAATGAAATCAAGAATCATCCATTCTTTTACGGTTGCGACTGGGAGAACCTACGCTATATTGCGCCTCCCTTTGTTCCGGCATTGTCTTCCATTACGGACACGAGCTACTTCCCCACGGACGAGCTCGGCAATTTGCCCGACCAGCTCGAGGTGGTCGAGCAGGTTGGTTCAGACAAAGACCTTGCCTTCCTTGGGTGAGCCGTATTCGAATCAAGTCGTTCGTCGTTGCCTGACTGTGTGCTTTACAGATTTACGTTCAAGCGTTTCACCTGAGAGAGAAGACGATACGTTGCCTCTGATCGCGTCGGTCTCGTCCAATACCCAACTCGTTAGCATAGACATCGTTCATGTAATCTTGGCGCAATTTGTGTATATCAATGGAATGGCCCTGTATCACGTGACCTGGAAGAGTGTGGACACGCTAAATCTCGGAGGTGACGTTGAACGAGTGCAGTCATGACGCCGTCGCATCTTCCCCGACAGGTCGACGTATCTTCGCAGATTCTGTCCAAGCTTGATTCAGCGACATTCCAGTCATTGGACTCCACTGTTGCATCCTCATGGCGAGCGGAACTCGACGAGTCCATACGTCTCACCAAGGTACGCCGTCCCACATTTTACTTGACGACTACTTGACCAGGACGAACAGAAATGCATTCATGATCGTGTGCATGCAAACCTCCCTGCGTTTGAAGCCCAATTGGCCTCTGCAAGGTCTGCTCAGCTGCGGCTGCAAGGTCTTGCGAGTGACGTGGATGCGCTGAACCACGCGGTCTCAGACCCAGAGGTACGGCTTGCCATCGTTATTCGCAGGACTAGTGGTCAACTGAACCATTTAGACTGGTCTTACCCCAACACTCCTGGCAGCGCTCCGGAAACACCAAGCTCTCGCACAGGCATCCCTAAACGCAGACGTGCTGCACGCGTCCCTGTCGCACCTCTCGGAATGCAAGACTCGACTTGAAAAGGTGCAGCACTTGGTCGAATCAGGCGACCTTCCAGCGGCGGTACCTGCGAGCGCTCAACTGGCCCAGCTGCTTGACACGACACCCCAACCCCTAGGGCAGGCGACTGTCACGTCGGACATAAGGGTGCGTGGCCTCGTAGCTAGATATCCTCATGTATCTGAATTCGCCCTGCAGTCAAAGTTACGTGTGCTCACGAACCGGCTTGAAGAGCTATTGAACAATGCCTACGCACAAGGCGTGGTTGTCTCCTCGGCAGACATCATCATTCGACCTTTTGTTCTTGGTTGGTCCCAGGGTTCTGTCCAATCGACTGTTGACTCTGACATCCGTATCCCTCGTGTAGTTCCTAATTCGGAGAAGCCCATACCACTCTCTGCTGTCCTGTCCTCGCTCTCCTCATCTTCCCTGTCCGCACATATGACGAGTTTGCGGCGTGACATAACCGCACATTATATTGACCACACTCTCGCTCATCCCACCTCTTTGTCATTTTCACAAGAACCGGATCAATTTGGTTCATTTGTTCATAGATTGCAACGCCTTCCTTCATCCAGCCAAGGTCCAACACCTCTCGGCAATTTGTCGCGTATCCTGGAATTCATGAATGACACACTATTTCCCTGCCTACCGCACTCGCAACGCGAGACATTTCCGAAAAGTCTTGCCAAACCACTGACGACATCGATTATGGCTCGCCTGCTCATTTCTTCACTGCCTTCAAAATTGGATGCCCTTCCTACATTCCTTGACCTGACGAGAGCTTCTGTCGATTTTGAGACGAAATACATCGTTGGGCTGCTCAAAAGCGACACTTTTGAGAGGGAGATAAAGAACTGGGTTGACAATGTTTGCGCACATTACGAGAGAGGACGACGACAGCACATTCTCGACGACGTTCGGGAGACCATTCAGGCCAGCGTATCGCGTCCTAAAGATACGTTTTCTGCCGAGCTTGTCACGGTCATCAGCGTTTCTCAGCCTAGTGCGGAGCCACCTGTTGCAACAGATGATTGGAACTTGAACGATGACCGCATTTCAAAAACGGATTCGTCAGGTTCGGCCATTGATGCAGAGGATGCATGGGGTTTCGATGACGACCTCGAGGCAGAAGAAGCACCCGTTTCGAAACCGGATCCCATGGAGGGACTTGAGCCAGATCCGAGTGAGGCTTGGGGCTGGAACGATGAACTGGCTGAAGAACAACCCAAGACGAGCATTCAAGATTCCGCTGCAATTACCCCGGAAGAACCCACTGAACAGGACGAAGTTTGGGATGATGATCCATGGGCCGATGATTCAGTTGCCAGCGAGGCATCTCTACCAGACCGTCTACCTGCAGCGCCTTCCATTGTTTCGCCTCCTCAGCCAGCCCCGGCAGCGTCAGCTTCGAGTAGCCGACAACTACCGCCTTCTAACGGACATCCACCAACAAACGGTCACGCTGCCAATGGCCATCACCCACCTGCCAAACGTTCAGAAACAGGCAACACCATGAACAAGGAGTCGTATCCGGTATCGGTGGTTATTCGACGTATCGTCCAAGCCGTCGAGGACGCTCTGCACGAGGGCGCAGCTCTCGAATCCTCGGGCATATTCCCCAAGTCATCTCTCTCCACCTCGACTCCTGGCGCATTGATCATGCAATCCGGTGCTCTGGTCCTCGACCTGTATCGTGCGTTGCACCCTGTCACGGCCGCGTCGAGGCTGTCACAGCCTGCCGGCCGTATGCAATTTTCCAACGATTGCTATTACCTTGCCGAGGAGATAGCTCGCATGTTGAAACACGAACAAAAGCTGCCTAGCGTCCAGGAAAAGTTGGAGGAATGCAAGAACGACCTCGGAGTTCTCGCAGATAGCTGGTTCTACCAAGGCATTGTAAGTGGTCATCATTACCTTCGAAAATCATGTTTGTATCGACTCTGTTCAACTTCAGGACGAACAAATAACAGCTCTGGGAAGTGTTTTAGTGGGTGCGGATGGCTTCGCGGACACGTCCGACCAAGAACGTTATGACGAGTGCGAGATGGTAATCGCTCGCATTCTTCGGGATGTGCGAAGTATCGCACACACCTGGAAGGTAAGGACGCTTCTTAAAACTCGATGTCACCCCCTGAGCTATCCACCAAGTCAACTCTTCCAAAAAGCAAGTACTACACGGCGGTGGGATTGATCGTCAACGGTGTCTTGTCACGAATCCTCGAGAATATCTTGGCGATATCGGATATACCTGAAGTGGAGTCGCACAAGCTGAGCGAACTCTGTCGGATCCTGACGGCGCTCGAGGGGTTGTTTGTGGAGGACACGAGCGAAGTAAGCAGGCTTCCGACGATGAGCCCATGGTCCCTGCTAATCCTATATATCCAGTCTTCGTTTGTCGTCTCCTATGTTCCGTCGTGGTTGAAGTTTTCCTACCTATCGGAACTCCTGGTACGCGAAGGTCTCCTTTTCCAGATCGCATCTCAGATTATTTTTCATTCTCCAGGAAGCGTCCATGGCAGACCTGACATACCTCTTCGAGGAAGGCACATTGGTGGACTTTGAGATCGACGAGCTCGTCATGCTGGTCAAGGCACTTTTTGCAGACACGCCTTTGCGGACAAAGACAATAGACAAGATTATGAACGGACATCCCGTTCGGTAGCCTTTTACTTTCCCTATGCTACATCTTTTTTGACATTCAATACCCTACATGTACTCTCATGCTTCGGTAGTACTCTCTCGTTATGCATATCTAGGAACAAGGACGTCTTGCACTTGGTTTTCGTTCTCCAACCCATGTCCGTGCCACATGAATCTTCCCCAGACATCTTCCGCAGAAAAATATCTTGAGAGAGGGAAGGGAGCCCCAGTACCTACTCATCGCTAACGTGAAACTCGTCCGGAAGACCCGAAGGAACAAACCAGCTAAACATGACCGCCAGGAACACGAGCCAAACAAACACCGCATGCCCTCCCAAAATATGGTGCTCTTTCGAGAACGCATACATGGAGGTCGCCATCGCCGGTCCGATCGCCCGCGCAATGGCCGCCGAGGTCTGACCCATACCATTAATAGACCCCAGGACGTTCTTCGACGGCGCGGCCGCGGTGATGAACATGAACACGCACGCTAAAGTCAAGGACGGGGGGCCCGGTGATCATCACATCACGCACGTATCCCCAGTGGCGTGACACGTACCGAACGCAACGTCCCAAAAGACGATCAACACGAGCTGTACGACGAGACAGGCGTAAATCCACGTGTCGAGGACGCCGCGCGTCTGTACAATCCAGCTCATGAGCGGGAAGAGGAGCATGAGCGGGACGTAACACAGGATCGCTTTACAAAAGAGACGCTTGGGGCCCATCCAATCGACGAGCTTGGCGAGGAACAAGAGTTGGAAGGTCCCGTCGAGGAGCCCGAGGAGCCCGAGCCATGCGCCGATGCTGGATGGGGATAGACCGAGGCCCCCGTAGGTTATTGGGGTGGAGAAGAACAGGGGCAGGAGGGATTTTGCAGAGATGTCGAGGTATCCCAGGACTGCGTAGCAAGCGACCGGATAAATGATGGACGGTATGAAGAGGTCCCGAAGGGGTATCGGCAGCTTGGTATATGGTACAGGTCGCTCAGGATCCGGCTCGACAACGCTGTTCGGTCCCAAGAAGCAACAGTGTTTACGCTTCGCGGCCAATGTCTGTGGTCGGGTGAGCGATTGTCGGTAGCCTGGATGAAGGCCGAGATGTCTCGACTGACCTCTTCCAAAAAGAAAAACAGAATTATCGTCGTCACCGCCACGACCGAGGCAGCCACACCGCTTGGAAGAAAGTATGGATAATCTTCCCAGAAAGGACCAGAAAAGAGGCTGGGAAAGTGGTCCGCCGGTCGAGCAAGGGCTCCCCCTATGAATGGCCTTGCACGCTATCATGAGAGATGGCAAGTCCACATGAAAGCAGATCAATACTTACCCCAATGTTGATCCAACACACCATCCAATCGGCATGAGTGCAAACGCCTGCGCTATATTTGTTGAATCCGTCAGCTCGCCGATCATGCTCTTCACGGCGCCGACATTTCCGTTCAGCAAACCACATATGCACCGACTAAGAAAACTTAGTTGATATCCAGCAAACTCGACTTCAACTGACCTGACTGCAAGTTGCCAGAAGGTTTTGGAGAGCCCGAAACAGGTCATTGAAATGCATACACCAGAAAGCCCAACGAGTATCACCGGTTTTCGGCCAATTCGGTCAGACAAACGACTCCACTGCATCACAGTCACGGACTGCGTGACAAAGAAGAGTGATTCCTAGTAACGGCACCTGATTATGCATTGCGAATCTCGAGTGGAATCATTGCAACTCACTATCAATCCTGCATAGTATCCCACTTTGCGCTTGTCCCCACCCGTAATATCGAGCTCGCCAACGAGTTGATTGATATAGGGATATATGGACATGGATGATATCGGTTCAGCAAACTGTATGAGCAGCAGAATACCGAGCTGAAGTTTTGGCAAGGGCGTCCGTGCCTTTTTTCGGGACAGGGACGGTAAGAGCAGGGCGCGCTCATCCTGAATAACGGGTGTTGCGTTGATGGCCCTTTCCTCTGCTATGGTGGTCATTTTGCGGGGAGGAAGCAACACGGTCACCATTGGTATCGCGGGCCCTTTGAAGAACTTCTGAGTAGCAGCACCCGATAAGCAATATTCCGCTCGGGGATAATAAATATGAGAGATAGATTCCGTTACAGCACGAACGTTTCGTCAGCTTCAACACGTTCGCCAGACTGCAACTCCCTCGCGGGGCAGATTCGAGGTGTTGGAGCAGGCTATACATTTTGCCTCAATATTTAGGAAAGCCGCTTGCTTGACGATGAGCTACAAAAAGAAAAGTATTGGCACGACCAGGATATGGTGGCCGACTCCGATATATCCGTATGCCCTATCTGATACTAGCCCGCGCATCCGCGGCCACTGGGATTGTCAGGGGATAGAACCGGAGCGGGAGAAGCAAAACAATCATACCTGGCATAGTCCAGAACGTGAGGGTTTTCCCAGTAGATCATCGCATCTGACTGGACTCATCCCATGAAACGCAATTCTCCTTTTTGTACTTGGCGCGGGTTGAGCTCCGAGTCGTTGCCGCTTTGACGTGTGTTACAACTTTTTGCCGACTTATCTATGAAGTTGCTCGCATGCGATTTACGAAGATGATGATGGGGATAAATACATTAGTTGTCGAGTAGAGTAGCTATTTACCTAAGAACCCGTGACGTCGAGTGACTGCTATGGTCACAATTCGTCGAGGTAGTAAAGAAGAATGGTAAATCTAATAGTGGCTGGGTCAACTTGAGGCTTCTCCGAGTCATCGGGTTTCTCAGGCTCCCGATAGTTTCTCAATAGGCGACATACGCCACACACAACAACGGGAAGCCCGCGTAAAGACCAAGCCAGAAGACGACGTTGCCCATAAGTCTGTTCTGCTTCAGCACTGGCGCACGGGAGACCATGATGAGCGGGATCTGGACGAGTTGCATAAAGAACAAGTAGAGTCTATTCAAAAGATTTTAAGGGCCTGAATTCCAGTTCCACATTGACAAACTACTCACCTGAGCTTGCGTGTAACGACGACCATGACTAGTTCGTGAGCTGCGGCGCTAAGCAAAAATGTGACAAACATCGCGCCGGTACGAGAGAGAGACGGATACGAGGCAAGCGACGACGCGTATACATGTCGCAGGAGAAATTGGTGGACGGGCTTGTTCCATTTACGAGAGAACTCGTCCCATGAGGTCGAGTTCCACTGTAGAGGCATAAGTCGGTTCAGTGTGTTCTCAGCAGCCTCGTATACGGGAACCATACCCAGTCTTCGTAGAATTGCCGATCCGCGAAACTATTCAACGCGTAAGCTCATACGTCCAAAGGGTCGAGCTTGTTCAGTACTCACTATGATAACTCGGCGAACGCATTACATATACACTCTTCGTCACGCGGATCAGGAAAATCAGTCACCAAATTGAAAGGCTCCGATGAGAACTTACCGAATATGATGTAGAATAGCAATAAATAAGAAATCATAAACGGCAGTGCTAAATCTAATAATGAGCGGAAGAATGATTGATCGGGGGAAGGTGTGAGTGGTATGATAAAGCTTTCTGTGACTGTGTAGAGGAGAGCGAAGGATCCCATAAACGCGACGGTCTTCTCGAAGATGTATTCAGGGCGGATACTGGGTGACACGGAAGCATTAGTTTAGGTGCATGCAATATCGATAAGGGCGAGCTTACCGATCGGTGCGAGGATACTCCAACTCATAGACAAGAGTTGGGATCATCATGTAGGCGCAAAAGTGTTTCCAGGTCAGATTCTGTGGGTATCTGACCCGTTCAGTTCCAGTAGACACAAGTTCGGTATCGAGTTCAAGGAACTCGTGAGCTGCAGAAGCGATCGCCTGAGATGGATGATGACAGAGTACTGATATTGTTGTTGGTGTCAAGGATAGCGGGTCAATAACAGATGCACCGGGAGTCGAAGGACTGCTGGAGCCAGGAGTGGTATCCTCGACGATTGAGGAACCGAGCCCGAATACAGTGCCATTTGAAGCAGTCACCAGCCTCCGTCGCAGCGCATCGGCGGGCTGCGACTCGGGATGTGAACTGATGATCATGACGTCTGTGCCTCGTGGGTTCATCTGCAAATCCGGTTCAGCTTCCAAGTGTGCTTCGCTCGGATTTGTCTCGATATGGGCTTTGGCATCAATAAACGCTTTGTCCCATCCCCCGACCGATGGATCTTCGGTGAGAGAACGAAGATGGGCAAGAGCTCGTGGCGCGCGCTGGGAGATGTCGTGGAGATAGCCGTTGACGGAAATGTAAGAATGCATTTTCATGATCATCACGAGGGAATGCAGGGTAAAAAAACCAGATTGGACCCATGGCCATTGTCTGTTCACATACCGTTCAATGAACAGTCGAGAGGAGCTGGGATGTATGCTCACCGATGATAAGTCCACGTGATAACGGCAACCAGTACAAACGTCTGGAACGTGTGCTGGAGTACAACGCCTATCCAGTAGTACTTTATCCAGCCCCTGCTTATCGCCTTTGCAAATGGCACGCAGATAGCAGTGGCCAGAACGAGGACGGCGTCGGATAGTGCCAGGACAACGGCATCCCGAGAGAACATGGTGGCAAAAGCAAACGATAACGCATATCCGTTTAATTCAAGGGAGGAAACGAAGGTCTGAAGCGTAAAGAGGAAGAGAGACATCCAGAAGAGCGTAAAGAATCCCTGGCGAACGCTGTCAGGTCACGCCCACGGTACTCTACGAGACCTGCGCCTACTCTGAACTCGTTTGATCCCGACGACTCGTTGGTCATGTCAAAGTGGGACTTGCGAGGTTTGAAAGTGATCAAGGCGCGGAGCCTCTTTGCAGACTTTGACCGGAAGGTCTTCGAGACATAGAGAGTGCCCTCTGCAGAGTAGTCTGGACTCTTCGTGTTTGTGGGCTTCATGGCGATGGACCTGGTGGGCGGGTGATGCAGGGAAGCATGAAGGATGGGAAAGTTGATTATTAACCCGTGATCGGTGCACGCTGGCACTCGGTTCAATGCGATGTTGTCGGTCAGTGATTCGGATCAGACAGGCGACAGCGTCCACCTCACATGGATGCGCGAGGCAATGGTAATGGTAAGACACATTCACCAGTATACCCCCGTCTCTTTCTCAGACCTCACAGGCAGAGGAATCGCTAACGGCCGGGGAAGTACCCGTCGGATGCGTCTTCGTCCGGGATGGCACCATCATCGCCAAGGCACGCAATAGAACCAATCAGCTGCGGAACGTATGCCTATCAAGGTTCCCGTTTCGTCCCGACGTTTCGTCTCACATCTTTCTTCGCAGGCTTCCAGGCACGCAGAACTCGAAGCCATCGATCTCATCCTCGAGGATCCGTCGCTCACGCCGCCGTCTTCGACGACGCACTATCCCCTCGCCAACACGACGCTCTACGTGACCGTCGAACCATGTATCATGTGCGCATCGGCTCTGCGTCAGCTGGGCATCCATCAAGTATTCTATGGATGTGAGAACGACAAGTTTGGAGGGTGTGGAAGCGTGTTGGGAGTCAACGAGCGGTGAGGAGGCGCAAGATAAGATCGATAATATGGCGAGATTGATCGTCGCCATTCCACAGCCTCGAGCACCCCGTACACCCTTCTTACAAAGCCACTGGTGGGTATCTTCGAGAAGACGCAATTATGATCTTGCGGCAGTTTTACGTCACGGAGAACACCAACGGTCCGTCCTCCCCTTCCCCTATAGATGATTTCATCACTACTTGCATTCTTATTCGTCCCGCAAACGTTAATGCCGTGACTCCACAGCTCCTGTACCGAAGCAGAAGGCTACACGCGTCCTCAAAACTGACATTCAACCTCCCAAACCGTCCACTTGAACAACTTTGCATGGGATGAAGCCAACCGTATCACGTCGCAAGCACTCACGTGCCACTCTCGGTCTGCTATTAAATCGCCTAACCATTTATATCCAGAACAGATCTAATGCTGTAGATAAAACGTGTCCACAGCGTGTGGGCCTAACTCTCACTGTAGCCCCGCAAACTTCTTCGTGCGCGGACCTAGCAGAGCACGTGAATGTCCGCATTAACTTTCATTCTGCCACTTCAACCCAAGGGACTGGGCAACGAAGCCCCATTTGTCCGCGGCATCTTGGATGCTGATATGAAATAAAGTATATCGTCAGCGGTTAGATTATCAGTTCAGATCAAGGTGTGATCGTCCAATCGGCGACACCAACACACCGTTTCTCAGTGGCTTTACCGGCTCCATGCCCAGCCTTCTTGTCTATCCGTATGAGAAGTGGGTGTGGATTGTGGGGTAACGCGTGCTGCAGAGTTGCGGCGAGCTTGAAAGAGTGTAACGGGACCACACGGTCGTCGTCTGCAGTCGAACAAGACACGTGAGTTATGATTGGGGATATCCGACGGTTGTACGCACGATCAGCCGTCATTAGCAACAGCGGGGGAAACGTTTTGTCCCTGGGTACATTATGAAGCGGCGAGATAGGGTGTATGAAATCAAAGTCATGTGCATCATGCGGGTCGCCATAGTCGGCAGTCCAAGCTTGGCCTGTGTGTTCCGAGCTTAGAATTTCATAATCGAAGAAATCGATGAGTCATTTACCGATCGTAAAGTCCGCAAACTCGGAAAATGCATGTCGGCCAGGTCGGACGAAAATAACAAAGGGAAGCGACATACCTTGAGTAGATCCATCACTCCCACTTCCGCGACTGCAGCCCCAAACGTACCTTGCGGGGCAATGTTGACGCAAGCGCCGACCAAGAGGCCTGTGGGACGTCGGTCAGAATATCATTATCACACAAGCGGCGATCTGCTTTCCTCCATTGGAGCCACCGTTGATGGCGACTTTCCCTGCAGCTGCGATCTTGTTTTTCACCAAATGCTCGCTACACCGCCAGGACAAGAAAAACTCAATGCGACGGCTGTTTGAAAAGGATGTAAATCTTACGTGGCGGCAATGAAATCATCAAACACATTGATCTGTACGAATGGTTAACAGCACTCTTCGGTGGTAGGAGAACGCTGGTTGACCTTGCGCTCCCTGATACCTGCGCTGTGCCACTCTTCGCCGAACTCGCCTCCTCCTCGGATGTTCGGCAAGGCGAATACAGCACCGTACGACTTTAAGAAAGTAAGAATCCCGGGGCTAAAGGTTGGATTGATCGATATGCTGAACCCGCCGTATCCTGCACTCGTTAATCAGCATCCACCTACCATCCAAGCGCGATACAAAGCTCACCGTACTGAATAGCCGGCGCGGTACCGTCTGTCTTGGTACTCTTGTGCCTTACGATGAACATTGGAACCCTGGTCCCATCCTTGGACTCGTACCACACCTGCTCCGCGGTGAATTCATCGGGCTGGAGACCCCTCACGTCCGTCGTGTGGTATATCCTCCACGCGGATTTCAGGGACGCCGTGGCATTGAAATTGTTCAAATCGACGTGTCCGATAATACCGGGGGTGGTGAAGCCTGTCATGGAAACAAAGACGTCCGAGACGTCGCGGCGACCAAACACCTCGGCGGCTCCAACGAAAGATGGTGCAATGCGCGTCAGTTTTTCACCGGTCATGGAATAGAGGTATATTTCATCGATGACCTGATAGGTTTGTGGAGCGTCAGAATACTAGGGCGGATAGAATAACAAACCAACTGACATTACGCTTGTATGTGAGAGCAAATTTGTCGTTTCCAGTTACTACTATGTCGCTCAACGACGCGTCCTTTTCTTCGGGGATCAAGTCTACTTGCGCGAGCTTGGGATCAGCGAGGTCAATCGTGATGACCTTGTGTTTGGGGGCATTTTGGTTGGTGTAAAGGTACAACTTCGTCCCGTCATTTGCAATGCTGCGGGAGAGCCGTCGGCAATCGTTGGAAATGAAGAAAGTTACTTACACTTCATATTCAGCTTCAAATTCATCTATTAACTTTTGCCACTTGATGTTTTGGCCGATTTCATTTTCTTGGAGGTCCGCGACCCAAAGGAGATTTTTCTGTACACGCCCACCGGTCCGCAAAAATGACACGATGAGCGGAGAGAAAAAGAACACACCCTAGCGGTATCCCTGCTGACATTCAAAAACAAATATCTCCCATCTAGCTCCGATATGGATGTCCCCCACATCCACTCCCGGTGCTCGGCATCTTTCACTACCAAGACATCCTGCGCTAAAAAAGGAGAAACGTGGCAACCACATGGACCAATAAACGGAAGGACGAGCATATTTGTGAGTTAACCCCGTAAGTAATGGTGAATGGGCTGACATTGCGGGGTGCCGACTCTATGGTAGTAAAGCATCGCATCTTTATCTCCGGTTGTTTCAGTGCCTGCCTTGTCTTCCGTGGCAAGTCCATGGGATTCGCGGCTTGGGAATCGCTGTCAGAAGAGGAGGTCAGATCCGTCAGATCCGTCAAAGGCGCACGTCGCGAGCATGTCCAAGTCCAGTCCACAAGGGAAAGAACACGGGTCACATACCTGGTAAAAGAACCCCTTGGAGTCATGGGTCCAGGAAATCGAAGAGAACTTTACAAAGCGGATTTCGTCACTGAGGCGGCTTTCGTGATGGTCCACACGCTTGCCGTCGACAGCGGCAAACGGTTTGCTGGTCTCACGAGTATAAATTGTGCAGAAGTCGCTACCCTGCAGCCAGTGGTCATAACGGTTAGTCAGCCATGAAGCTAAACTGGCAGACGAGAAAACGGAGCTTACCGAGAGGGAGATACCGTAGGCAAAATAGTTGCCGTCGCGTGAGAAGGCGCTGACAGCAAGGGCTGCCGTCCCATCGTCTGAAAGCAAGTTGGGGTCAAAGAAAACGTGGCCGTCCTTGGAGAAGTCTGGCAACTTTGCGTCGCTCGACCGGTAGAGCACTGAACGGAATGATCGTTGATGCAATGCACTTTCCCCGGTCAAAACGACAAACCTGACTGTGCTTGAAGGCCACTATTATAGTACCAATACCATTTCCCATCGTACATGAGAACCGGCGCGGAGAACTGTGGACGATAACATCGTCAATCGCGCGATAGCGTGCACACGTCCACGGTTGATCGCACCTTTTCGTAATCAGTGTTTGCTCTGATTTCCTTCTCTAATTTCGCGCGATCGGGGTTTTTATCGAGGTAGGCTCGGGTGAAGGCCTCCTGCGCAGAGGTCCATGCATTTGTTTCGTCGGTGTTCTGCTCGAGCCATTGATAGGGATCGGGCACGCGGACCTGTCCCTGTTTTTTGCTCTCATACACGTCCACATGATCGGAACGGCGAGCGGGGGGGTACTGATTCGGAGTCCATGATGTGGTAGTCATTGTGCCAGCGAACGAGCGAGAGAAGGGAAAACTTGTGTGGGCCGGTGGAGATTGAGGGAGTGGTGGACACGTCAGTGTATGGAACCGAGTGAAGCTTAAGAGCTTACTGCCACGCGTTGTGGGATTCGATACACGACGAGGGAGTATGAGCATATGGCGCATCTTTTTAGAGATATCAGATCAAGGGTGCCGAGGGTCCTCGCGGCTATGACTGCAAGCACGCAATTGGGCCAGCGGGAATCAATATGAAAATGAAAAAAATCAAATAGAATCAAAGGTCGGTGGTATGGAACGCTCGTCAGGAACCAAAAATAAGGGTGAGGTGCGTACTCCACGGAAGTTTGAAAAAAGAGGGATGGAATGGAATGGCAGAGTCTAGACGTTCTTTTGGCCAACTGCTTCCGGTGGAAAACACCCAACACTTGGCAGCCGACGTCAGTTGTTCTGAGCTCATGCTGGCGCGTTCCTGATCATGGATGCTGACTAATTCGATCAAAAAAGGTAAAAGCTTCTGAATCTAACAACAGCAAATAACGCCTGGATTCGTTCCCAAGTCGGTAGTGCGTATACCAACAGTCAACTGAGACCATGGACCAGGTAGGATTTGTAATAATCTTACAACGCGCCACATTGATTGGTTGTCGAGTCAGGATGCGTTCCGACAACTACTGACAAGCTCACGGCGAAATGCTAAACAAGCGATTGCAGTTCCTACCACCGCAAACAGTAAACCACAGAAGGCGTTCGTTGCAGTCGCCCTCTACTCCTTGAACCTGCTCACACCACTGCTAGTACGGCCTCTGCATCATCGGAGCCCGCGTTCAAACCTCGCAAGGTAAAGAAGTCGGAAGGCAAATATCGCGACCGTGCCGCGGAGAGGAGAGAAGGAACTGGAAACGACTATGCTCAAGTACGTCCCCTGTCGGTCCTGGAGCGTACCGCCTCAAACCCTACCTAGGTCGAGGCAGTACTGGAGGATTTCGAAAAACGGGTCGCCAACGAGGACAGGGATGTTGTGCGTCTCTCCGTTTTCTCGTCGCGTATGGTCTTTATGGAAACGCTCTTAGATCGAGCAGCAGCGCAAGTATCTTGGTGGAGATAGCCAACACACCATCCTCGTAAAAGGCCTCGATATGTCGCTCCTTGAGCAAAACCGTGCCCGCACTGCCGCCTCTACAGAAGACGACGAAATCCTCGAACAAGCGTTTGCAGAAATTAATTCTACATCTGAACCTACGGAACCAAGGAAGCGCACTCGAGAAGATATCATCCGCGATCTCAAAACAAAACGACAGAACGGAGACAGGTCAGCGGATCAACTAGTTGTCGAAAAGTCAGTAGAAGACCCATCAGCTCTCGAGACAGCCAAGAAGGCTGGAAAGTTCAGACCTATTGGATTCAAGCCCATCGGACAGACGGAGGAAAAGTCGAAAAAGAGAAAGGCCAAGGAGGGAAAGGAGGGTGTGAAGAAGAAAAAGCGGAAAGTCGAGCCTGCTCCTCCTGTACAGTCTGGAACGAATAACAAACCGGCTGAGGAAACGCCCGCCGTACCTCAGGAACGCGACACCACAGAACCTTCATCCTCAAAGACGCCCCAAAGGCTGCCAGAGCCAGAACCTGCACCACTGGATGAAGACTTTGATATCTTCGCCGGCGCAGGAGATTACGAGGCTTTCCCAGGCGACGAGGAGTCTGAGGAGGAGCACCGTGACACGGAAGAGATGAGAGCGGCACCTGTAACCCAAGATGCCATCTCCCCTGTTCCTGCTGTTGGTACCAAAGGCTGGTTTGGCGAACCTGAGCCCGAGGTTAGGCCAGCCTCCATTCCACCAGAAAAGTCTCCGCCCGTTCTCGAGACAATGGCAGAAGAACCACAAGAAATTCGTCTTAAACCTCTCGAATCGTCAGCTCTCCCTTCTATACGTGATTTCCTGGCCATGGACGAGGCTACTGAGAAAGCCGAGAAGCGAAAGGCACGTAAAGAGAAGAAGAAGAAGAAGAAGGCTGGCGACGACGAGGACGATGACTGAGCAGCCCTTGTAGCCACCCATCTACGTGTGTTGTCGGAAGTATGTATTTAGCACGTTGATATCACCATATACATGGAACATTAAGGTGAGGATTTCGTGTCATGACTGTCCCGAGGGTGGCGGGACGAGGAATGACTTCCCTCGAGAGTGGTAGTTCGCGAAACCTAAGCGGGAATCCATCTCGTCGATAGTTCTGCAGGGGAGCGATGACTACTTGTAGCTCTGGACGCGTTGTTCAGAACCCACCTCTTTTTCATTTCGCTGGCCCATGTTATATCCTTTAGAGGCGGAGTGTTGAGAGAAGCACCGAGGGTTCCGAGTATGAGAGCAAAGACGCTCTCGTACACAGTCTTTAGACCGACAAGATTTATAAATGGATATATCAGACCATGTAAGCAGAACGCACATTCAGTGGAAGACTCCCTTCAGGCCTTCCGAGTGCTTTGAGACGCGATAGATCTATTTGAGTAGCTCAGAAAAACTAATGGCAGGTGCTAGCAGATTTAACTTGCGTTCATATGCAGAATATGCAGCTGTGTTAGGTGTCATGAAACCACGTTCGTATGAAATGTATGCTCGTGGGAACGCACCGTGAAGTAAAGAAATACTTGCTAGGACGAGAAAAATTCGACCAAGCATGTTGCGCCGTACTAGGAGAAACAATTGGGACCTATATGGACCACGTCACATCAACTCGGCGTTGTTTGTTTCAGAGGCCTTTGCCAAACAAAGACTCCTAAACACAACCATACTATACGCCATCCTTGGTCTTCATTCTGGGGCTCTGATCAACCGCAGTGTCGACCATCCGCTTCCATTTCCTCCTCTTTAAAACATTGCTTGATGAACACCGTCCAGTGTACAACGCCCTGAAAAGATCGCAGCAAGCAAATTGGTATAGGTAATGAACACGCGTAGTCAAACTTCCATGGATGTGTGAGTAAACGCGCCCGAAGTATGGGACAGCGGTCACGGATTCCTCAGGCTGACCTCGACGTGTGGGCTCTCTGGTGCCTTTCGTGCCTCGTTCCCGAACCACGCCAGGTACGTCGATGTGTACAGATAATATTTCGGCCGTTGAGCTGGATGACTGGATGCAATATCCTGGCCCGTCAAACGTACGCCATGCACTCGCGTTTTCTGCCCATCCAGCCGGTGATTCTTTGACCGTCTCACCAAAGGTAAGCCAAATCGATACATGGTGACTCAGGAGTCAGCAGGTACTTTCACACTGCGCCGTTCGGTGATGAACACATGTGACTCAAGGAACAGGAGTACGTTCACCTCTTCATTCCGTGGCCAACGCTGTGGTGAGCCTGAGTTCGTGGGGCAAGAACCCACAGCTGTCAGGCAAAATGCTCATACGTTGGTCTGGAACCCGCCTGTATGCACAGGTCCGGCATTTCCACGATAGCAGTCCCCGGTTCAGCCGTAACTTGTCCCTATATATAGTCAGAGTGAGGCCGCCGTCTCTGGCATTGATTCGATTCCGGATTGCTGTGTTTACGGCAAGGAACAGCTATAATAAGAGCTGAGAAGATGAACCACGAATGGATACGATTCGAATGAGAATATCGTAAATCGGGTGAGTGTGTATGCCAGAGTTTCAGGCCCTTCGAGCTACTGAAACCAAGGAGGGGAGTGACGTAGCACGACATGATAAGATATGTATTCGGAAAGATACGAAATACGAATGGGCGTGAGATTTGTTTCGAACTAAGTTGACGTTATGCATATACCTATTCTCCACTGGGTTGTCATGTCAGCCCGTGGGGATTGCGTGGAAGCTTTATGTAGCATGAACATGAGGTGATGGGTCGTGAGAGCAGGCGATGGCACTCCAGGCAGACGAAAAAGGTGTCGACTGACGTTAGTGAGTCTTGTGCACTATCCGATAGGCTTCATTTAGGCCGGCACCACCTTTCTTGTTTCGCCCGGACCTTTGCCATGTGCCGCGATCTGCTGTATCTAATCGGCTACTCGCATTGGGCGAACGCCGTATGATAGGGCTGGTTTGTTTCCCAAAAAGGAAGGAAGGGAACCCGAATTGAAGAGATCGATATAAAGGAGGTCTGTCCTCCCGACGAGATCCCCCGTCCATAATTCGTCCTCGTCACTGTATCATCTGTATAATACCATCATCTCGAGCGGTTCATGCTCATTTTCCTTTGACATCAGACATTATTCGCCCCACGTTCCTGCAACGTGTAAAGCGCCTGGCGTCAATCTGTTATAAAGTCTCACCTCCGCCATTACAACGTGGGCAGTGTCTTCCCCGTACATGTAGGTGCAGCTTTTTGACGTTGGGCGTCTGATCGCTCATCCTCTGCCGCAGGGTTTGCACTTGAACCCCACCAAATTTCAGTAGACACATTCACTTTCGCCGTACCAACCCCCTCTTTTAATTCGCCATTTCACCCCAGCCATGCACGTCAAAGAACAGGTCAAAGATTTCGTGCATGACGTCAAACGCAGGTTTTCCCAGAAATACAAGCGGGATACCTGCTCCTCTTTTGACAGTTATGATCACTCGAATGAAGACACCCTCTCCCACCTAGACGACTCTTCGTCATGCTCCTCCGCTTCCTCCATACTCGGTACTCCCGAGCGAAGTCGATTGCTGAGATTCATCCGTCCCCGCACTTCATCCACCACTTCGAAAAATCACCATTCCATTACGCCCCAGAAAATCAAGAGATCAGATAGCAAACGCTACAGGCTGTTTTCCTCCCATTCAGCCCCGTCGGAGCGCTCGGTTGAGCCCAACCGCAAACAGACAGCCAGCTTACGGGGG
>JBBPSA010000060.1:0-18210 GCA_038093355.1 Boletus calvinii | reverse complement strand
GGAGATGAACGGATTTCCGGAAAAGCCCAACGACCTATGCCATCCCTCCACCTTGTCTTCCCGGGCAAGATTCTCGACCCTCACTTTCAAGGCTCCTGTCGCTTCCTTGACTGACCCAGAAAGTTGAATGCGAACAATGTTCCCAGAGTCGCGCACATTGAGTGTGCAGGCTTTCCTGTCCTTGATAGAGCTCAAAAGGGAATCCCACTGTGTCTTTTGCGCCTTGTACTGTTCCGCCGGAATAACGAGTGTAAAGTACATTGGATCGGGAAGTCTGAGCCAAACGGATTGGCTGCCATATCGCTTATCCGAGAGATATGTGTACGCGGTGTGGGCCTCATCCCATGTGGAGAAGTGAGCACGTGCAGAAACGACACCCTCCGCGGTGCAGGTGCTGGGAGGATCATCGAATTTCTTGAGCCCTCCAGGAACAACCCGCTCGATGTCGTTCCGAATGAACCTCGCAATCTGCTCAACGGGTGGCGTGATGCCAAAGCCACCAATGAGCAGCCGCTTGACGGATATGGAGCCAGTGAAACCAATAACTTCCTCATCGGTAACAGCGGGCGGAAGATTGTTGATTTTGATCGCGTTAAGCCGCAAGTTAGGCACGAAGCGACCACGGGGTTGAGTGTTCATCTCGACTTTGATGCGACGACCGCCATACATGATACGGTTGAGTTCTTCGACCTTGGTATTGGCCGCAGCAACGTCGACGTACTCGGCGACGTAGCGCGCGGAGGGGGCACGCCAGGATATAGTCAAGATATCGGAGCTTTGGCCAGCTCCAGCGCTCATGCCCTCAAGGGAGTTGGTAGCGGACATTTCGATCATTAAGGTCTCCTCTTGAAATTCGACACCGTCGAGGCCCAGGGCAAGTGCCCGTCCAGTAGCATTGTCTGTGATGATGTGTGCCTCGAGCCTACGATCCGGCCTTTTCTTGATCACGACGTGGAGGTGGTTGACACCTAAGCCCTGGTTCCTGAGCAAGACATGGATATCATCCTCCTTCACATCGAGAGGAAGGTTTCCGAGTCGTAAAGTGCATGTCTCGAAACCTGTCGTCAGGTTGGGAACGTCGAGCCCCGCACTATACGTCACGATAGAGCCAAAGACAACTTGGGTGATCGTTTTGGCCGCTTCCTCTCTGACAAGAATACTTGCGCGTTCACGGGCGGCAGCAGCTTCGGCCTCCTGCATCCGAATATGTTCGGCTTGTAGCATGTTAAGCTCCGCACGTGGCAGATCTATACGTGGAGAAGCAGAGGGACCTTCCTCCGCCAGAACGGGCACTAGAGGCGATGCAGCAGAGAGTTTCTGTTTGTGCGATCTGTGGGGTTCGGACCCTGGTTTCTGTGCCTATGGCGCGATGTCACATGAATCTTTGGTGGGAACAAGAAACATACATCGACATCATGACTAAACCAACACCTGGACCCTCTGGTACAAGTCCCAGCCTTCCAAGCACGGCAAGGGACCTCCCCACGCTTGGTTCTGGGGCGAGCATCAGAGATGTCATGGGAAAGAGGGCTCGATGGAGGGTCTGAGGAAGTGAGATCGGAATGCATATCCTTCCCAGTAGGCTGGAGTAACGCATGAACGTCATCGTTTGGATGTACGCTGGGAACGGGTTTACCTGTCCATCCGCAGGGTCATGACTGAACTTGCACTTGTCTCCAAAGCGACAATGCCCTTGACGGTACAGACGGCACGGTGTCGACTTGCGATTACCAGTACGAACTGCAGGAGAGTGACTTGAGGAACTCATTGCGGATTGAAAGAACGTCGTCCTTGCGGCAAGCTCTTATACGATCGCCACACGCCGCCCAGTGTGGTACAGGCGCCAATTGGAAGCAGCGGCCTGAGAATCAGCACAGAATCGTACATGCTTTGTCCTTCTGAGCAGTTGCTGTGGATCTAGGCTCAGTTTCTTCCGTGATCCGCAGCATGCTGTGACTTCTATTATGTACTCAGACTTAGTAGTGCACAAACAATCATGTCTATCACAACCCACCAAAGGCAGCTAGGTGTCATGCGTAAAACTCGGAGTAGTAACCATGGCTATCATCCGAGTCTTTGACGCAGAGAGTTGTTGGGAAACAATAGGATTTATGTAATTTTCTAGATGATTTGAATTTTGAACACAATAGGCCCAGACTCGTCAAAATTTCGGATCGAGTCGCGTTCAACATTTGCGGCGCGCCCCGGCTCGCCCATTCCAGTTGAACATCCGAACCATGTCCGATTCAGAACTCCCCAGTGAAACATCGGGCGGGTCGTAGTGCGACGATTGAGCAGTTCCGTCAGATGCATGAGAAATTATGAGTAAAATCAAACACAAAGTACATTGACATGCAGAAAATACAGTACGAGGATTGTGATCACCAACGACCTGAGTCGCTCACTCCTCCATCGCATCATCCCCACTGTCATCCTCATCCTCATCGCTATCGCTCTCCTCTCCCTCGGCGACGTCGATCGGATCCAGACTTAGGTCGTGGTCCGCGCCGACATACGAGTCACAGATCACGTATAACTTGAGCGCATGCGTGCCCTTGGGCAACGTGAACTCGAGTTTGACGGCGAGGCTCTTGCTGATGGTAACCCGCTTGATGACATGGAGTTGCCGCGTGCTTGGCTCACCGACGACGAGCCACCAGTTGGCCATCTTTTTCACTGGGTAGAACGGCGCAACGACGACCTGGTCGTCGGGATCCTCTTCGTCGGCGTCCCGAGACAGTACGACTTTGATGGCGATCGGCGTGCTGGCAGTGTAATCCCCCTTGACAAGCTCGTATGAAACATCAAGCGTCGGGTACGAGTTGACGAATTTGGCCACGTCTCGCCTGTCAAATAACAAACAAGTCAGCATGCGTGATATGAGAGTAGACCATACTACCGTACATTTGTCTAACGTCCATCTGCAGCAGCCCGTTTCGTTTATCGTCTTCCATTTCCATAACGTCGTACACTGACTCGACACCTGCCTCCTTGCATCGTTTGATGACCTGGGCAAACAATCAACTTTGTGTGCGATGGAACCATCAGGGAACGTACATCGGGTTCAAAATGCGGTATTTGTTTCAACGGGGAATCCGTCTCCCACATTGCTTGCACGCACATCTGCGACAGGTCCATGGCTCCAAGTGCATTCAACCATGCGTTCGACGACAAGACATCCACGCAGGCCGAAAGCAAGTTCAACACCTTCTCAAGTACCAACACTTGGTCGGCAGCAAGGTCAGGCGGCAGTTGGATGCGTGAAAAGTGTGCTTGCAGGAGGAGGAATGTCTTGAAGTATGGTGCTTCGAATTGGGGCTGCTCAAGCTTGACGGGTAGACGGTCATATATGCGACGGAGGACGACATCCTCGTGACGGCGGATAGGGATTGATTCAAACTCTGCGGATGACGAGACGACTTCGAGCACGCCTTTTAGTTTTGTACGCTCTTTTAGGGATAGCGTATAGACGTCGACGGTGACATCTATAGGCATTGTCAGCGATGTGTTGAAGCGAACGCGACCTATTACTTACGAGAAATATTGTAGTAAGCTGCAATCATGCCGAGGTTGAGCGCAGAGACATCCATCTCGTCCTCTGTAAAGTTGTTGAACAATCAAGTAGATAATCATATATATCAACCCACCGATCGTAATACATTTCGAGTTCACGAGCTCTTGCAGCGTGCTCTCGACCAATTCCGAAAGGTGATCAGACAGTGCTTGATGACTGACGTTGTGCAAGTTGTAGTAGTTCGGGTTCTGAGTCATCCGGCGATAAAAGTAGGACCATGTCAGAATATCCTGATAAATCCCTTTGTGAGCGACCCTCGCAAAGTAGTTGCGAACTTGGCACTCACCATGGCATCCTGCTTGTTCTCGATCGTTTTGACCGCAATCTCGGCCAAGAAATAGTCGTGGAGAAGGTGCGTCGGTAAATGGGACTCGATCGGCAACCCCTCCGACAAGAACTTCTTGTAAAAGTCCTTGCGCGTCTGCTGGCACATCAGCACGCACCGACTGCGCTCATCCTCCCTCGGACGACAAGCTCGACCCATCATCTGTAGCACGTCCATGACGGGGTAATCCACATATCGGTGCTCCTTGCCCTCGAAGAATTGCACGCCCATGATAATAACCATATAACTCGCCACCGTGAGACTCCACGCGGTATCCTACCCAATGGTTATAAGTTCAATCTGCTCGAAACGGCGGGAAACAGACGTACTTTGGAAGCCACCAAAACCTGAATCGCACCTGACTCGAACAAGCGTTCAACGATGACTTTGTCTTGTTTAGTCAGTGCCTCGTGGTAATACGCGATGCCGTGCTTCAAGCATTCCACGAGAGCCTTGTCATTGATGTGGTCAAGGTGCGGCTGCAAATCCACCTCGCCAATGTTCAGGAACCGGTCGGGGTCGTTGTCAGCAGTACAATGCAACAGTAGGTCGTCCACGGTCATGCGGCACTGGCGTCGCGATGAAACGAACACGATGACAGGCTTCGTCGGAGCGTACTCCACGATGGCGAGGTATGCTGGCTTGGACATGGCGATCATCAACGAAGGATAGTGAGGAATAGTGAAGCTTTGGAGGTGGATGTCCATGTCGAGAGGTCGCGAGCTAAATAAATCATGAGCGATGGACAGGCCAACCCTGCCAACTTGCTTACCTTGGTGAGAAGTTGAAAATGGCATGCGATGGAGCGCCTATCCATTCTCCCAGATCTCGCGCATTCGCAAGCGATACACCACACGCCACGATGCGCGTCTTGTTCTCAGTCTGTGCGGAGACGTACCGCGTCCTCGAAATGATCACTTCATATGTCGGACCCACTTCCCCGCCAATGAGCTGAATCTCGTCGGCAATAAGCAGAGCAATCGACTGCACGTTCTTCCTCTGGCGCCATCTGCGTGACAGAACGTCCCACTAGAAAGATAGTTAGTCATCAAATAAGTAAGAAAATCGTCCCGGACACTCACTTGACTCGGCGTACAGACAATAACATCACCCTTCTCCAACAAACGCAAGTCTGCGCTCGTCTCGCCCGTCAAACTCACGATATCCTTTCCACCCTGCACACCGCTAAACTTGCGACGCCACTCCGCAACACGCTGATCGACCATCTCTTGATACGGCTCCACACAAACCGCTCTCGAGTTGTCCTTTTTATTCCATAGCTTGAGCAGTGCGAATTCGGCGCAGATAGTCTTTCCGCTTCCCGTGGGAGCACCCACAAACACGTTTTCATCAGAGGTATAGAGCGCTTGGAAAACTTGCGTTTGAATCTTGTTAAACGTCTGGATCGTGCTCGAGTAGATCGCCTCATACTCTTTGTTGTGCAACGCAGAGAGAGGCAGCGGTTGGAGCTCGAGAAGGGGTGTCGGAGGTGGGAACTTTTCAGGGAGGATGAGGTGCTTGAATGAGATAGGTAGTCTTGTCTCTGAGTGCAACCATCGATCTGATACAACCGAAATGTAGTAATTGGGAGGGACAGGCTCGAACATCGGGACGGTGATGGTGACGTTGTGCTCAGCTTCCGCATACCGCTGGCGAAGAACAAAGGTATCGTGGAAGAGGATGATCTCGCCATCGACGTCCTCGACGAGGATGAAGAACGTCTCGGCACCACCGTGAATCTTCTCCTCCCAGCGGAAGTCGGGTACAATGGATAGGTCGATACGGAGGAGGGAACGAGTGATAGGTTGGACCTGGGCTTGCAGTCTGGGCACTTCAGTTAGCATCGCGTTCAGTGCAAAGAACGATGAACACTTACTGTAGTTTGGGGAAATTATGGACGAGTCGGTAGACGAGTTTCCCGGCATTGGGGATACCGATGAGCTCTCCAAGCTCAGGCGGGAGCAGATCGAAGTACCGATACCACGGCTAGAATAATCAAAGGCTTGTATCAGCACGTTACAAGCGACATCCTGCAGGGGTAGACGTACGAATTGTTTACCCTCAGCTTTCCTGATGACTTCCTGAGGGACACCCTTGAACTGGCGGAGTGGCGTCATCGAGCCCCACCTAGTTACATCAGTCAGGCATGAAAGGACGACAGGACTGAGACACGTGAACTCACATTCGTCGCTCTACCATCTTGCACAGCGCAAGACACGCCCGGGCTGGTACAGCCCATCCTCGCTTGAGACAGATTTCAAACATGGCACGGAGTATGCGTCCGGCTGATTGCTGCACGAACACCATGTCCGCAACCAACGCAAACCCTAAAGAAAGCAGCGGTCATGAGTGGCATAGGACAATAAATGAGCTCAGAGTGGACGCACCTTCGAGCTTGAGCTGAGATATGTATGCTTGTAGAAGCACGTTGATTTTGGCGGCAGGCTCGTCGACACTCTCTTTGACGGGGATAGGTACGCGTTCCAATAATTTTGCAAGTTCGAGCTTTTCTTCCTGTCGTACCTGAGGCTGCTGTGAGCGAGCCAATCCTACAGCAAAATTTTGTGGTTTACTTACTGGCAACAACTTGAACTCGTTCGACAGCGCAAACACCCGGAAGAGCTCCAAGGTCGACATTGTCGGCCGCAGGTGCTGGTTATACGTCGCCATCGAGTGATGCGTCACATAGTAATGCGATGCGATACGACCAAGTTCGGTACTCTGGAAGCGACCGGAAGAGCGCTCATACTTGAGAAGGTGACATTTCTCAAGGAGAGCCGCGGCGGAATGAACGATGTCGGCACGTTTCTGAACCAGGCCGTCATCGTCCTCCTGGTAGTCGACTCCGACGGAGTACAACCCAGGAGATTTGAGCATACGCACGTATCTAGCGACACGGGTCAGAGGCGGGAACGGTCCACAAGCGAACCGAAACCACTCACAGATATGTGTACCCTAGCCATTGCACCGCCTCATCACGATTCCTAACCGTCCCGAGTACAATCTCTGCATTCAAATTGTCCGCCAATTTGGATACGAACTGCGATTCAATGGGGAGCTGCTGGTTCATAAGCGATAGATAGTACTGAAGCTCCGAGTGATTGGTGATGATGATGCCTTCACCGAAGGTGTCGTATTGCGGTCGTCCGGCACGTCCAAGCATCTGGAGGACGTCTTGGGAAGACAGCTCGACCCATCGACCCTTTTCAGGATTGTATATCTGCGTCCCTTTGATGATGACGGTGTGTGCGGGAAGGTTGACACCCCATGCGAGGGTCGCCGTGCAGACCAAGACCTGTACGGCACCATCCGCGAAAAGTTCCTCCACAAGGGTCCTATCCTCTCTCGACATACCCGCGTGATGAATTGCAAATCCGAAAGGAAGCAGGTCCCTCAGATGACTATCCTTGACATTCTCCACCTCCGTTGTCAAAATTTCCCGTGTAGCAGAGTCGGGTCGGACGAACTGGGTGATCGTCTCCTTTTCAATGGCCATGTCGCGTATGAATCGAGCTGTCTTGGCAGTTTCCTTGCGGGAATGGACAAAGACAAGAGTTTGGTTCTTCCCCGCTTGGTCAAGGAGCTTCTCGTAGCAGACTTCGTTCATGACCTGGAATCGTTTGATAGCTTTCTTTTCAGTGACACCGATGAACTGTTGTTGAAGTCCACACGGACGGTAGGAGGCGTCAAAGTAAAAAAGACCTTTCGACTCGTCCACGCGGAGGAAGGTAGCCACGTCTTGGTAATTGGGTAACGTTGCAGACAGACCAACAAGCCGAACATAGTCACCAGTCTGCTCCATCCTCCGAATAGCGCGTGCGACGACACTCTCCAGAACAGGACCGCGCTCGTCGTGCAATAGGTGGATCTCGTCGATGATCATAAGGCGGACAAGGTTGGTATAACTCGTATCCGTGCTCTTACGAGTGATGACGTCCCATTTTTCCGGCGTCGTCACGATGATTTGGGTCTCGGAGATCTGCTGCTTCGTCATTTGAGAATCACCGGTCAGCTCACCGACTTTGACACCGAAAGCGGAGGTGAGACGTGCGGTGAAGTTGCCGACCATCTCTTGGACGAGGGCTTTCATAGGAGCAATATAGACTATCTTGAACTGGTCGAGCGCAAACTCGCCAGTCTCTTCATCCCTGTATTTTGCTAGTTCGTTGAGAATGGTCAACATTGCAACGTTGGTCTGTATGTACTGTATGAGAAACGGCTTCAAGGTACAACCATGCTGCTCACCTTTCCAGCACCGGTAGGTGCACAAAGGAGTAACGGCTCGTCTGTGCCAAACGCGACGGGGAACAACTTGCTCTGCACCCGATTGAGCCTTGGGACTGTGAACGCGGCCCGTGCCCACTCGGGTAACTTCGTGACAGGAACGAGCTCGTCATCATTGCCGACATGCTTCTTCGGGGCGGGGACGTGGATTTCCTCGAAGCCCTTCCGAGAACGTTTGAAAGACCCGTCGGGAAGCTTGCATTTTTTGTTCGACATCAAGTGCCCTCCCTGACTGAACGCCATGCTCTCGAGGTCAACGACCGACTTCGGTTGGACCGTAGAACCAGGTGCGAGGGTTGCGGTCTTGGGCACCGTTGTAATGGCCTCTTGGACGTCGACATCCATCGCATCGTCGTGGGTCTTCTTAGCTTGCCGATCTCCTGCCAGCTCCCTGAGGATCCATCCGACACCCTTCTCCCGCATCGTCACCTCTACGTTCACCCGTTCGTCTGCATCGCTCCGCATCAACTTGGTACACCAGACGACGACGTCCCTGTTTTTCAAGAACTTGGTGATGACGTGGAAGCTCTGGTACTCGAACAACTCCATCAGCTGGTTCTCGCAGTCGCGCAAACTCGACTCTGAACCGAGGATAGAGAGCACGGACGTGGCTTTGTCTGCAGCTGTGACGGGATCTGAGTATACTTCAGATATCTGTCGCTGTACCCAGAAGCCATCGATGTTATGTGGAGAAACGACGTCCCTGTCTGCTTTGGCTTTCCCTGCTTTTGAGGCAGCGGAAGACGCACCGATAACGAGCTCGTCGGCGCCGGCGTCGTCTTCTCCTTCGGCTTCCTCCTTTCCCTCCCGGTCGCCTTCTTCCTCTTCTTCGTCGTCTGTTTCATCCCGAATCTCGTAACCTTCCTCGTCTTCTTCCTCTTGCTCCTCCTCATCGAATACAACCGCAACGCCAATTTCTTCATCAATCTCCGCGTCCTTGCGCTCCATGTCTGGGTCTATCACTTGCTCGTCCTCGGCACCGTAGTCGGTTACCTTTTTCGACAGAGCGACAAGTTGGGAGAATGTGTCGTTGGAAATACCACCCAAGATATCCTCGATCTCCTTTTTCTTGTCAAAATCCTTCAAGTTCTCGTTTTTGAGTGTCTCCAGGACGGTATCCGTAGCGCTACGAATGATATCCTGGGCTTGGTCACCGAGGGTCTGGTGCACGGCGGACAACATGAACTCGTACACCTCCCGCGTCTCTGCGGTGCGCGGTCGGTAAGTCAGACCCTCGACGTCCTGAGTCGCCTCGATGATGTCGGCGAAACCAAAGCCAGCCTCGGTACGGCGTTTTGTCGACGCTGCTTTTTCGAGGGCGTCTTGTCTGCCGGCGTCGCCTGCTTTTTTCTTCTTCTTTTCAATGTCCTTTGGAGCGGCGCGTTGGACGCGCGAGCCCATCTCCTTGGGGTCGATTCGCCCTGCAAGTGAGGTTGGCGCGCCATCCGGCTCTTTGTCCCGTCGTGGAAGTGCAGAGCGGTCGGCTGTGAGGACAAGAGAGGAGATGGCACCGTAATTGTACCCAGAAAGATCTGGTTTTCCGGCGGGTCGACCGGACATTTTGGCGAGATTATGCTACAAAGAGAGAAGTAGAGCAAAGAGAGGAAGGTCAAGTCCGCTGGTCGTCGTCGAAGTGGAGGACTTCTTTCAACGCTTACTCAGCTGTTCCGGACGCGAGCAAACAGACACAAACTACCTTCTACTACCATCACTAAACGATTTACTAGCCCTGGTAGTAGTCGGAGGACACGTAGAAAAAAAGGCAATTTACATAATTCCTGCGCTATGAACAAGATTCCAAAGTCGTTGATGAGTACTTGAGTACTAGCATCCCTCACCACCAGCCTACAAGTACCGCCGACTATGTGCGCGTACTATCATAACGCTACGCTGATAAGCCACTGGTTGAACTATTCATCGCACTCCCAAACCAGCTGCTTCAACCGGTATACTCGAATACAACGTCCCTCCACGACGAACTCATAGGGACCTGGGACTTTGGGAGGTTCTTGTTTGCCGGTGAATACATAAGCCCCATCCTTGTTGCACGTGCCATGGACACTAAGTACAGAACCAGAGGAGGCAAATGTGCCGGATGCGATGCCGCCACGGGATACCAGGTAAAGTTTAGTGTCATGAGCAAGGTCGCCCGGTGTAAGTTTGGTCTCTTGCATTGCAAGCGCTTCCGCAGCGGCTAACTTCTCTCTGATCTCGACAGCGAGCTCAGAGCCGGGCTGGATCCCGAATGCCTCGACAACTGCGAGGGACATGTTACGAAGAAACCCTGAAAGCGGGCGAGATATGCATACTTCGGGCAGCAGCAGACATGATTGTGATCAGAAAGGTTCAGGTAGCGGTAGGCAGCCTAAGGTTTGGTTTAACGAATTAGTTGAAAATGAACGAGATGTTACCTACAGTGTCACGGGGAGAAGGTGGATGGGCCTAGACTGAGGATCGTGCGGCTGGCTTTTATGGACCTGAGAACGACTCCGTTCCTGTCCGAATGGAGTCAGAAGGTAGATTGGGTAACTTCATCTCGAGTGAGACTGAACTGCGGAGAGGAGCATAGAACTGATAGAACTGACCAAATCTGATTTAGTCACCTTGCGCCGTTGGTCACAGGGGTTATATGACTCATCCAATGTGGGGCCTACGGCGCTACAGCAAGTACAGTAAAATCCTGTACTGGCTGTACCGCCTTGAACTTGCCCGTTCGTACGAAATTGATTGATCGGTCAACACACGACTTCCTGATCAAGGCAAGCGCCACCATGATGAATTCACCATGAGGTGATTCAGAAGAAGCATCTACCCTGGTTCTGACGCTCATATAATTACATCTTGCGGGTTCTGTGTGGATTTTGGGGTTGTGACGTCGCTCGAACCCGGCTGCATTATGTGGGTTCAACGGCATTAGCGGGGGCATTGCGAGCTTCTGATCTCTTGGATCCTGACGTCGCCGCTGGATCACGGTTCTAGCATCAGTAGTCGTAATCCGACGGGCGAACAAAATTCAAAACCGGGTCCAGGGATCATTGATGATCTAGCTACCCTCAGTCAACCATTCACAATTTGGGTTGGTTGGAGTACTTGCTTGCGGTGTACCTTTGTCGGCTGGAGTCTGACGCAAACGCTTGGCGAGGTACATATCGTGAGGCGTGTACTATCCTCAAATCAAGTGGATGGCGGCTCCGAGGAGTGCCTGATTGTCGCATCCAATCCATATTTCTTCCATGTGCCAACTACGTATACCTGGTAAGAACGGCGTCGAAAAGATAGAAAAACATCAAGGAAGGAAGAAAGAAAAAGATATGCACAACGGACAACACCCACAACTGCGACACAGCTCCGCAAACTACACAAGAGAACACCACGTCTTGCCAGCATCAGTCCATTCCGCTCGGATCCGCATCGACGAGACTGTATTGTCTCATCAATGTACATTCTCCGCCGTTCTCCAGGTCAATGTTGTAGGCGTAGAAGTAACCTTCGGACGAGATCACCATTACTTGCGGGAGCGTGCTGTATACCAACAAAAAGCGCACGCGGATGAACGACGCGCCGCATTCAAACCGTGAGTAACCGGACAATGTCAAACCAGAAATGGCACTCACCCACTCAGCCCAACCACGCACCGTGCCCCACTCGTTGGTAGCCTCAAAAACGCAAAATCCCGCGCTGGCTCCCATAGTTCCGTAAGCGTATTCGGCAAGTACCCTCCAACGGATGACGAAATCGACTTGGTCAAATGCAACGACCGCCGTCGTATCACAGAAGACACGCTGTTACTCTTCTTACGTTCGTCCACGAATGAATCATAGTCGCCCGTTCGTCCGTCTTCGGGGTCTCGGCTGTCCACAGACTCCATTGGACTCGAGGGTCGGTCTTTCTTGGCGCCTGTACTGCTCCCTAATCCTTGTCGAGAGCCGAGTTTGAATATATGGACGGTGTCGTGGGCCGAGGTGACGGCTAGCAAACTTCCCATGGCGTTGAACGACATGCTGTAGATCCTGGCCTCTCGTGTCCCCCTTCGGAATTGCCATAGCCGCTCTGCACTGGGGATACTC
Source organism: Boletus calvinii (assembly GCA_038093355.1). Classification (NCBI taxonomy): domain Eukaryota; kingdom Fungi; phylum Basidiomycota; class Agaricomycetes; order Boletales; family Boletaceae; genus Boletus; species Boletus calvinii. The sequence goes on along the minus strand of JBBPSA010000060.1, from coordinate 5,960 downwards.
CATACGCGGATGACGGTACCCTTGTCGGATGCTGTTGCAAGGAGGGTGCCCGACGGAGAGATGGCCAGCGCAGAGAGCGGTGATTTGTGTGCGCGAATAATGTTCGTGAGCGTCAGGGTTGTCGTCGAAAACAGGAGGACATCGCCAGTTGCTGGTTGCTGCGGTGCACTAGGAGGAGACGTCGACGCAGAGGCTGCTGAGGGTGATGGGACGTGTGAAGGGTGTGCAAGGTACGAGTTCTCCGCGTTCGGGGAGAGCGCACATATGGCTGAGCAAAACAGATGAGGGATGGGTTGACACACACAGAAGTAGATATTTACCGTCGGGGTTGGGTGCAGTTTCGATGACATGCAAAAGACGCATATTGGATATATCATAAATGTAAATTTCGGTCTCGAGAATGATAACAAGCGTTTTACGGTTCAGCTTGACGGCGAGAATGGACGAAGGGAAAAGAAGTTCACAAATCATAGACTGACGCTAGGGCGCGATAACGTTGGATGAAAATGGGTTGAAGTCAGACATATGAGCGGACCTTTGTGTTTACTATCTGCAATTTGCGTGGACTCGATTGTGGCTGATCTGCAGCACCAACGAGAGCAATGAGCGAGGTGCAGAAGAGCATCTCCACGATTCCGCGAGCGCCATCATCTGAGGTAGAGCGTTCAACTTTGAATGTCGGTTGTATGGGAGAGCACCGCAGACGCACTCATGGTATAGACCCTCCCGAACGGATCGCAGTTGGTGATGCTGTAACCTTTGCGAGTGCCAACTGATATGCATCTAGGACGACAAATAAGCAAGTAAAGTGGGTAGATAAGATTAGAAACATACGAGTAATCCTGGTTGAAGTTTGCAAAGAGCATGTTGGGATTCGTTCTTTCTGCCATGGCTGTCGTGGTCGGTAATGAGGCCAGCTGGTCAAGCGGAAATTCCTTCCTTGGAAGGTTGACAAACTCGAACAAACACATATTCCCGCAGCCAATCGCAGTCCGAGTTCGCGTTGGCCATTTTAATCTTGCTTTCCCCAGCACGACGCGCAGACGGACGCGGCGGACAACATTGACGATAAGTAGTTCGTTATGTGGATCCTCGAGGGGGCCGGCCGAAGAACATGGACTCCGAAGAGCTGAGACTTGAACGATTCACCAGTGGCAGAAGATCCAGGTCCGTCAGCTGCAAAGTCCAAGGGTACAACCGTGTAGACTAGTATGCAAATAATACCAGGAAATTGTTTTCGATGCAGAGTTTTCATGATGATGATATGGACCGTTCGTGTCGGCGGACCATCGGCTCAGTGCGGGTGACAGTAACCAAATACGTATAACAACGAGCGAATCCCACTGCTCGCCTTTCCTTCTCTTTCCTCGACGACTGTGACCGCAGCAGACGACATCTCAGTCATGTTCTCCGCCATTCGCCAAGTCACTCGTGCTCGGGCTTCGCACTCCCTGCGAGCTACAAGACCCTGTCCTCCGTCGGTCTTCCGTCTCCCCGCCCATCGGACCATTGTCAGTGCGTGCCATTCAGTCTCAAACTCCTTTGGCCAACGGGTAACACATACTTTTTCACCAGCGAAAAAGTACACAGAAGAGCACGAGTCTGTCGCCTTCGACGATGCTACGGGCCTGGGTTCTATCGCTATCACGGATCACGCACAAGAAACCCTCGGAGACGTCGTTTTCGTCGAGCTCCCCACCGTAGGGTCAAAATTCTCCAAAGGAGGTGAGCCCTGCTAGATACACGTTCAGGGTCATGTGCCCAAAGGAATTAATGCGGCTGAAACAAAAACTTCTCTCTGTAGACAAGCTTGGTGCCGTAGAGAGTGTCAAGGCCGCTTCGGATATCGTTTAAGTGAATCCTCCTTGCCCAAAGTCAGGATGCTCAGGGTTGTCCTCTAGTATGCACCCGTCTCGGGTGAGGTTGTCGAGGTAAACGAAAGACTCGACGGTGAACCCGGCCTGGTCAACCGTTCCCCTGACAATGAAGGTAAGTAACCACAGCTGAAAGCTGTGTAGGTTGTGACATACGAGAACTAGGTTGGCTCTGCAAAATTAAATTGTCTGAGCCAAAAGAGGTATAAGTTTGAGTGGTTTCATCAATGTCCTCTAGCTGATAAGGCTTGCACAGATCGACGAGCTGCTTACATTGGAAGCATATGTCAAGACCTATGAACCGTAATGAATCCCCTACGGTGGAACGCGTGGCCTCAACTGCCATTAATCATTGTAGAATCTATTGTACTGCAACTACAAGGTGAATACTGTTGGGGTTGTTCATGGTGATCTAGAACCCAGATGCGTGTATTAGATTAGATAGAACGGACACGCTCACAATTACAATCATTCGTTTATTCTCCCAGCATGGGAAAGGGACTGACTCTACTGACTTGACGAATCTTCATCGATCAAGAACCCAGTATCCAATGCAACGTTACTTTGATTGGACTGGACGCAGGACAAGGTGTTTTTGGGCCGTTTCCTCCCGAGGTAAGGATAAGCTATATGGTCTGGACCCCAATACTCTCGAGTGAAATTAGCTTCCAGTGAGGTATGCAGTTCCTCATATGATGGCATTCTCGCGTTATCCTACTCACGATAGTCGTGTGTTCACATCTGCCAATTGCAGTCGAGAGAGGCCTTTAAAAAGCAAGGACAAAAGGCAAATGTGACTTCTAGCTGCGAATCAGTGAGGAGCCCAGCCACTAAGTCAGGCGTATGTGAGTTGGGGCAAACCCATCAGACTGGGCTCCGACCACCAGCCACCACTAGCAATCGCTTGCGACTAACGGCCCCCAGATGAAGCTGAGCCAATGACTGGGTAGTAAACAAACTTCTATTGAGCCATGTTTTTACTAAGAAATGGCAAAAATTTGGGAAATATACAATACTCTCACGCGAATCGGTAGCTGGTCCTCCATCGAAGTGGTCAAATTTCATAACGAGCGACGTGCACTCTACCAGTCCCACTTGGAAATACATCCGTCAAGCGTCTTGCGCAGTACAAAGCGTTGTGTCGCGTCTCTCCCTCATGCGCTGCACACCGGAGCTCGGTTGCCAGTGGTTCGCAACGGATCTAATGTTTAAAGTCAACGGAAAGAAGACCGATCCAAATTGCGCCGGAGACCGGAGGGACACTGGCATGTGGGCGAGCCCATCGAAAATAGCGCTTTGGGGTGAGCGCTACTAATCCGACAGATCCGTCCAATCTCTGAACCACATTTCGACTTGCGCCCGACACGCAGCCTATAGGGATCTCCATCCAAAGTATGGTGGAAGGGTGTCCCTGACGATGGGGGTCATATCACAGGTCCTTGAAGTCTATGTATCATGCTCTTGGCCATCTTCGGAGCGGCAGTGTTCGCTACGGCTGCTGTGACGGGTTTCCTACTCAAAGCACTGACCTCACGGATAGCCCGCTAGTCCTGATTGAAGAACTAACCCCACGGGCACTGGCGCTTCCCCTCGACGATTCTGAACAATGCCTGGACCAGGAAAAATGCGAAAACCCAAAGCAAATGCAAAAGGCGTTCGGGCCACTTCCAAACAAACAGAACCTACACCCGCTCAGTGCCTCGCGCTCGAAGAAGACAAAATCACCCGATGCGGCCAACCAAGATTCTTACGAAGTTCATCCCTGTTATGGTTCCTCGAGGTCCCATCTTTCCTTGGTGACTTCCTTGCACCCTTCTTTGTGGGCGCTACCCCAACGCTTTTCTCCGCCGTTCTATCAAACTTCACCCCAGTGACCCAGTGGCCCTGCCCTCTGCGCACGTGCCAGGATCAGGAGACAAGCGCAAAACTAAAGCAACCGCGGATGCGAAATCCAGAGGAAATACGAAAGAAACTCGTGGTGATGTTCAGGCTGCTGTTACCTCCACACGCGCAGAGCCCTTCCCACTTCAGTCTGGAGGAAGACAAAATCATCCGATGTGGTCAGCTAGCGATTGAAGGCTATCCCAAACCAGACCGTTGCAAGGTGCATCACGGACAGTACCATACCCTCTACAAGAAATATAAGGGCGCGTCCAAAGTTGTCGATCAGATCAAAGACGGCGCAGCATTACCAACGGAGGAGCAGCTTGGTCATTTTCAAGACTGGAAGGCGGTGCTTGATAAAGCGCGCTGGGTGCGCAAGTATCTCGAGGCGATTCGGGTAGAGAAGGCGGGACGAGAAATCCACCAAAAGCGACGTTTCCTCAAAGGCAAGTGTAGGCAGCAGGTGGTGGACTGTGTTGACATATGTCGGTATATTTTCAGCGGACGATGGTCACAGGCGCCGCAGAAAGCTACGAGAGAGGTGGTGGGAACAGTCGATGTACTAGATTCACTTCAAAGAAGAGCCTATGAGCTATACCAGCCCGAGGGTGGTCTACATGCTATGAACGATCAAGCATCGTCGACAGCTGAAGTAGAGTTGAAAAAACGCTCGAGCTGGACCACCGAGGAACTCCTGGAGTGCATCAGGAATCCAGACGCTTTCGATGAGTCGTTCCGCTTGCTCCCGTCTCACAGTGCCGGTCACGGTGGTGGGGGATGAAGACTTGATTACCATGTCGCTACGGGAGTATGCTCTAGCTACAATCTTATCGTCAAAACAGACCTGATACGCATTTCTTGATCCAGCCAAAAGGAAAAGATGATCATGCTTTTCGAATTGTTGATCGATTTTGAGTCGTTCGTCGACACTTTCACAAAAGAAGGCAGTCCTTGGTCAGAGACAGAATATGGCAAGTCTATGTTGGAAAGGCATTTTTGCGTCTATCAGCAGTTCGCTCGACACATCATCTTCCATGAGCCAACTCTGTTTATGAAGTCAATAGATAAGGCGTCTTTCAAGGACCTCATTCTCAGTGACGACTTCTCGATGGAGGGTCTCGCCAGATTTCTCGAACTGTTCTTGCTGCCTATGGAATTTCCTTTGAGGTGGTTTAAAGACGCAGTTTTGGACGCGCTTGCTATATCGCGTCATAGTATGGCTGGCAACGTTGGCAGTGTTAGTGAGTGATAACGAGTTATCTCCCTCAAAATAACTGACCAACTCGTATTAGAGAGCCAATTCCCGTTGCTTGGGGGCTAGGTTTTTCAATCGCTCACACACGGCTAGTATGTCCAATGAAGCTTGGTGGGTATGTATCCATGGTTCATTCAGCTCTTCTTTTCAACACTTCCGAACCCCTGTTCATGCGTAGCTCCCCCTCAGAATACTTCAACCACCAGCAAATGTAGAAAGTCGCTTCGTTCGCCTTTGCAACAACTTTGAAGACCTCGTTGACTTCCTTTTTTTCGAAGCCTTCGGCCTTGTGCCAAGCCCGACGTTCTGCTCAAGTCTATTCTACTCCGACGATCCCAGCAGTTTCGGAACTACCTCTCCCTGTCTGGCGTCATCGTCGCGGACATGGTGCCTACATCTAGACCCCAACACATGCGCGGCCCCATCCCGACAACCCGCAGGGCAACACAGCGTCGCTGTATTGTCTGGGCTGAGATCCAGACTCGGACGTACATGTTTGGTGCGGTGCGACACGAACAAGACGGGTTCGTCGAGATATTTTTGCGCGAGCTTCGTGCACGACCAGACCTATTCCAAGTCGTCCTCCGTTCCAAACCGACCCTGGCCACAAGGTCGAGTCTTTTGGGTCGGGTCCCTCAAACAATGAGGCACCACCTTCGTCGTCTCCTCCGCCTTCACTCGGATCGGCGAGTGGCAAGTGGCAGGTATTTCGGTCCGTAGTGGACGTGCTGTATGGGACGGGCGAGGAGATACATGGGTACCTGACCATCCTGGCTCGTGACCTCAAGGGGTGGTCCTTCGCCTACAAGACGTTCCCGGTGACATACGTTGTCATCTTGGATACGATTCCATACCGGGCTCGGTCAGTGTCGGCGAGGAATGTCTCATGGGCTGTGCTACGCGCGCGGGGGTACGCTGACGGCGAGTTTACGTTGAGCAAGTACACG